>APFE031450274.1:1753-55535 GCA_000404065.3 Pinus taeda | reverse complement strand
AAAAATAAAACCTTTTTCTTTTCTCTTTTTAAAAAAATGATGATGCACGTAAAGCTTTCAAGAGATGTTCATTTTCAGAAAATTGCTTGCAAAGAAACTAATAGCCAGTTTTTGAAACAAAACACAACAACCTAACAAGGCAAAAGAAAAACGAGATTTTCATGCAACCACGTAAGCTGACCAATAGATCCACAGGGGGCATACACAGGGCAAAAACCAGATCCGAGCAACAGAGGTTGACCAACAGGCTTCTAAACAGATCTGACCAGTGTGGCGCGACTGTGGGCCTGTAACTCGCGCTAACAAGAGTATAGCGCGAGATGTATGAAAGCAGATCGCGCCCAGTAGCGCGACTGTCAAGAGGAAAAGTGCGCTGGTAGGGAACTGACAGGCAAAAATACAGAGGCGCGACTGAGAGCCTGAAACCCGCGCTAACCAGAACGTAGCGCGAGATGTATGAAAACAGATCGCGCCCAGTAGCGTGACTGTCCAGATGACAAGTGCGCTGGCGCGAGCTTGCTTAGAAAAAAAAAGAAAAAGAACTAAACAGGGCCAGTGAATAAAAAAGAAGGTAAGGACTGTAGGCAAAGAAAATGTTCAGATCAGACAATGATAGTAAAAAGACATGCAAAGCAAGACTTATATCATCCAGTTTGTAAATCAACCCGGAGATAGACTGAAGGGGCGTTGATCTACTTCACTTCCACATGGTGGAAGTGTTTCGAAGGCTGCCTGGCCGCTCTTCAGGCTCCGTCCTTGATTTACAAAGTCAGACAATATAGCTTAAACAATCAATAGACAAACTCCCCAGCGGAGTCGCCAATTTGTTGCAGAGGTAAATCCCCTCTGCGGACAGAGGTGGATCCCACTAGCCCCACAGGGGTCTAGCACAATCAATCACGCTGCATGCAAGTTTCTAGCTATATAATTTAAAAGTCGATCTAGGAGACCAACCTGGGATCCAACGCTTGTTTGTTGTGGGGGAAAGTGTCGCTCCTATCCTCTATCTCCGGCCGGTCGCTATTCGCTTATAGATACCTGCACAAGTGAAGAATAAACCACAACAAGCATAAAATCCAAAAAACATACAGCTATGTATCAGTCAAGCAAGATACAATTCACACATCACCGATGTAACACATAAATGAAACCATAATGACAGTCGCTTTGCATTAAAGTAATGAGAGAAGAGATTACAACCACTTAAGGCTTGACACTGTAAAACTCTTCTAGCTAGGTGGGCAGTCAGTCCGACACGTCTCGTAAAAACACTTCCTCTCTCATCAATCCGGCAGCATAACCTTACTTTCAACTTTCAGCTCAAAAGATTATCTCTCTCACACTAGCTTGTTTGCTCCTTTGCTTTAATCTCCAAAAACTCTGAACAAGCACTCGCACTAGCCCGTTCATTATGGGGGAATGGGCTTTTATAGGAGAAGGGAGAAGAGATATTCATCGTATGTAGACACGTTCTGAATTTTGGTAATGTCTCATAATAGCCGTTGCCTTGGATAGAAAAACCGAAACCCGGATGCTTTTGTGGGCTTTTTCCTTCAGGGAACTGAGTGAGTCGCAAGGGAAAAAGCATTCTTACCATGCGCTGGCCAAAATCATGCCCAAATTGTGTGGCGCGGGTCGTGCTCTGGGACAGAGCGCTTATGGGCGCGCCCTCTTTGTAAGGACTGGGCCATTGGCGCGGGGTAATATACTGTGTGCCCGCGCTACTGGGAAAAAGGCATTTTCCAAGGCTAATCTTCAGAAGGTGTCTTCAGGGTTATTGTACTTCATACTCAGGAGGTTTTAATGCAAGTGTTTTCAAGTTATGTCACTGGTTACCGGTCCGTAAATGTGTCCTCCAATGTGTGACAGTGGGGGGCGCGACAAGGACTGTGGCCGAGGGTGACAAATTACTGCGTAACAGTCATTACAACCAATAACTGAAGAAAGATTTGTCTAATACCTAGTGGAATAGTCCATAAGGGATAGAAATAACAACCATTACAATGCATTATCAATAAGATAAGTACTAAAATAACTGAAATAGTTCAACTATATTACCACATTTGAAAGAAAACATAAAATACAAACATCCGCAGAATAGTCTTACAAACATTCATAGTCCATGCATGAAGAACATGATGGCCTTGAAGGTTTCTATTATTAAGTAAAATTTCCAAGACACATGTTTACAATGTACATCACTAGCTCCAATAGTGGAGAATTGGGGCCACTCCTTGCTCCTTGAAGAAGTAGCTTATCTCTCTAATGCCTTGCAAGAGGCGCTAAGGTGAAGAGTCATTTTCTCATACAATTAGGGAGTATATATAACCAAAGGTGACTCTTTGACTACCCTTATGACTGTTTGACTTCCTATGATGTTTCAACTTACATGACTCTTTAGAGTCCATGTGTGTCCTTTGGACTTCCACTGTACAACACATTTTGAATATAATATACATGATCCATAATAGTGATGTGGCATATGACCACTAATGAAATGATATTGTTGACATGGACTGCTTGATGATGTGGCAATGTTAATCCATTGTTGTTTCTAAGTGCTAGATGTCTTCTTGAAGGTGCTTTCTCTTCATCTTTGGATGGCTTGGTGATGCAGAATCTTCAATGATCTTTAGTCTTAGATAGTGGTCACAAACTAGTGTCCCTTCATTTTCTCTTGATTGATAAACTTGTAAGTTTGGCTACAAGCGGCTCTTTAAGAATTCTTTCCTCCTAGTTATCCTTCTCCATCATCTTGCCATGATAGGGTACCTTTTCTCGCAATTCACTCATGATGAGATGACATCAATCTAAAAACCCCCTGTTCTAAGATGATTCATTCTGATCCACCAACTGAGCCAGAACAAGTGATAGGGTACAAAGAGGGACTCAGTGACTACACAATGAATAGTTCCAGTAGCAAGGGGAAATATTGAGCTTTAATATTGTGCAGTGCACAGCTCAGGTAGGCTTGAAGGATAAGATTGTGCACTTTCTAGATTCAATGGGGACACGCTGAGGGAATGGTCATTGGGAGATCCAACTACAAAATTTTGGGAGTTAATGGATGTTGGGATACTGCATAGCAACACAGTTCAAGGACTCGGGGGATGAGCTTGAGGCTTGAGGATGCAAAGTGTATAGTTTGAGCTAGGCTGGAGGACATAACTGCACAATTATGGAGGTCAAGGTCGGGGCTTCGACACAGGAAATGCATAGTGCAACAGTCCTGGGAGACAATAAATATAAATTACGCAGTGCCAAGTAGCAATGTCACAACTTAGAGGGTTGATATTGTGCAATATGTAGCTCAGAAAGGGCTCGATGAAGCTAAGTTTCCCAGTCAATAAGTTTTTCTAAAAGTGGCCAAGTGTGGGATAGGTGATGAACTGTGATGAGCCTTGACTATGATCACACACTTAGAATACTTTGAAGACATGAAAACATAGATCATATTAACATTTGAACAAGTCATCTCCCTCCGTGCAACAACTTTACGACAAGTGCAACACTTAAGATATACTTCCGGATGGCCATGACGACACATGTGCGATATTGCTCAAGACTTTGTGCATTAGTGTGAAAGATGTTTACATAGTTAGAAAAACTCATAACACAAATATAGACCTTTGAAACCATCAGAATAGTCTTGCAAACATTGCGTAACATCCAAACATGTTGAAAGATGACAGTTAACCAAACATGCAAGAGGGAACAAAATGCTACAAGAAATCTCATGAAATAAGCTCTAATGTTTGTGATAACAATGTACAAGACCAAGGAAATCTTTGAAATTGAGTGTAAGCCAAAATTTTGGAGGGTGTTACAGCAACAATAGCAAGTTCTAAAACTACAAGACAAGGGTAGTATGAAATTTAACAGATTGGGTTGAAAGAACAAATTCCATGTAAGGATAAATGGTATATCCAAGAGAAGGTGGAGAAAAAATTTCCTCACCTCATTTAGTAGACGATTTTTGGGACCAAAATCCTCCCAAAATGGGGAGGTGTGATATGGATTACATTATCATATTTTTCTTCATCCATCTTGATGCTTTCAGAGTGGAATGGTGCAGGAATCATCTCAGAAGACCATTTTTACTAGAAAGAGCCAATTTGGAAAATTGAGGTTTGAAACCTTATATGAGCATTTTGAGGAATCGTATGGCAATTTTTCAAGGTAAAAAATTTCCACTTTAGTGCCCCACCTATTTTACCTTTTCTACACGCATATTCCTTTCCAAAATTGTAAGAATAGCCTCAATAGGAGCTCAATGCAAAGTTATGCCACTTAAAAGTTGACCTTCCTATTTTTTCCATCATGTTTTAAGGGGATGACATGTTAATCTCATTATTCATGGAATAATGGCTAGCCCCATGATCATGATGAAGAAGACTCTAGAAGATTCAATATTGTAACTCTACTTAAGGGTTGTTATCTTGTGAAAATCATACACTCATATGTACGCATTAGAAGACACTCAAAGTCAATGATTGAGACATATAGAGGTTACATTTTGAGCTGGAAGAACCATGAAGACCAAAAATTAAAATCTTTTCGAAGGTTCAAGTTAAAAAATTGAACCTTGCAGCTACACCATTAATGGAAACTAACAGTCATGCAATTATTTCTTCAATAGTCGTGTAGTCGTAAAAAAATCCAATTAGCACCTCGGGCCACAAACTTGCTTGAGACACACTCCAAATCTTAACATGATGGGCTGACAAATTCCTTGAGCCCTAAGAAACCTTAAAGGCAAGGTGATGGTAGCTCTCATCTCTTATAACCTCATACATCAGGGGGAAACTGTTATCATGTGAAAATCGTACACTCATCTGTATACATTGGAAGACACTCAAAGTCATTGATCAACACATACAAAGGTTACATTTTCAGCGAAATTCAACATGAAGACCAAAAATTAAAGTATTTCCTTAGGTTCAAGTTAAAAAATTGAACCGCATGGGTGCACCATTACTGGAAATTAATGATTGCATGACTATTTCTTCGATAGTCACACAGTCACAAAAAATCTAGTCAGCACCTCACGCCACAAACTTGCTTGAGAAACACTCCAAATCTTGACATGATGGGCTGACAAATTTGAGCCTTGAGCCCCAAGAAGCCTTAAAGGAAAGCATATGGTAGCTCTCATCTCATTTATGAGGTGAACCACCACATCAATGAGCCAAGGAGGGAAGGAGTGTCCAAGAAACTCTATAAATACAAGTTCATGGAGAGCTAAGAAACAAGAAGAAGAAAATCATCGTTATGCTACCAAAATTTCTCCCTATAAATAAAGAATTTCATTGAGAAGATGATTCCATCATTAAGATTGTATTTTATACTTCTTTGCGAGAAAGAGAGAGAGAGCTTACAAGGAGATTAGAGAAAGGGAATTCCTTGTTGAGTATTTTTTAGCACCATTGCACAAGTAATTCACTCCAAGTGTCTTTTATTGATCTATTGTAACTCTTTTACATTCAACAATTAATACACGAGACCCTTTTCCTAACCTTTGTTTATGTGTTTACTTCATTAACCATTGTTTATGTGTTATCTAGTGTAGTTTTAGTTTATGTTTATTTATGCATTGTTTCCATTACTTTTAATGCCTTGTTTATCCATGTTTTTCCACTAATAACAACCAATTACTTGTATTCCCCTTGTAGGTAACAACCAACTCCAAAGAACGTGTCTTTGGTACTCCATAGCAACAATCACACTAATACTAGATGGTGACTCCACTTATTTCATTTCTTTGATCTAATGGTTTTTTTGTAGGACCTTTCTCTCTACATTTTCACTCCATTGAGCCTTTGTTAATTCTTTGGAATTTTTGTAGGCCCCCTTAAACCTATTTCTAGTTGGGAAATACCTCTTCTTATTTTTTCTACTAGTCACGTGACTTTTATCGCAGATAGATGCACAATTCATGTGCATGTGTAGAGCATAACCCACACGGACCATGGAGAGCTCAAAAATTCACTGAAATTTTTCTTTCCTGAATGATAATAATCCTTTAGTGAATTTCCTTCACTTCTACAATTTTTTTACAGTTGGTTAGATCAAAGACAAGGGGCTATAAAATAATTTATAGTTCGGGTTATGGCCATTGGGGGTAGGCATCCCATAAGTTTCCATGGTC
The DNA here is from genome assembly GCA_000404065.3 of Pinus taeda. NCBI lineage: Eukaryota > Viridiplantae > Streptophyta > Pinopsida > Pinales > Pinaceae > Pinus > Pinus taeda. The sequence goes on along the minus strand of APFE031450274.1, from coordinate 49,387 downwards.
ATGCTACATTTTGAAACATAGAAGTTATATTTTAGGGTGCTTCAAATCCTTCATCATCATATGGAAAAGAATACCTTGAAATGTCAAAAGTCTGATTTAGAGGGGGTTTGGCATAGGTCCTGTGTACGGTACTATACGGGGCTAACCGACCTGTATAGTGCTCAATAATTATGACTGATTACCAAGAAGCTAAAGACCCGATAGCCCTCGCGGGATGAAGGTATCCTAGTGGCCAATTTTAGGGCATATTTCCTTATTGGTGGAGGTGCAGAAAGCATTAAAGCCTCTTCATTATCTTGTTTGATTATTTTAATTGTTGGAAATGTCGCTAGTTCTTTTGGGAAGTAGCCCAGGTACTCATCAAAAAAGATATCTTTGCAAGGCCCAGTTACTTTGAGAGTGGAAAGGAAGAATAATTCTTGCTAGGTTGTTTTATCATGAGCAAAAAAAGCAAAGCCCTTTTTCTTGTTTGACTGATCACATAACATAACTTAAAGGGAAAATAACCATTTAATTTTTGCTTTGTTTTATGTATATGATTTACTATCTTTGATACATATCCCCCCTCACCACAGAAGTAACACACACTCCATTTGACACAATAGGGGACCCAATGGTACCCAGCCGATCTAGGTGCTTCCAAAAACTCCCCCCTTTTTTAGGAGGTGTTCCACGTCTCTTGCCATTTCGACGTAGAAGACATCTAACAACCACTATTATTGGTTCATATTTTATTGGTGCAAATTTGATTGGGACCCCTCCCCCTCAAAGTACTCTTTTCACCACCCATCATGGGAGTCCACACCCTACACCTCAGGGGAGTCCACACACCACCCCTATGGGGATTCCATGCTCTACCCTCCTAGGTGGCCTATCTCACATTTCCCCACAAGGAAATCCTTTGCACATCGCAGTTCAAAATCATTTCATAATGGTGAACAACACCAAAATCCCATTTCTAGCTTCCTTAAATCTCCTAGATTTAAGAAAGTTGACAAATGACCCCATTGCACATAGACACAATTGGCCCCCTATGCCAACCAAGTTAGCCTCAAATATACCAAAATTTGAAGGGAAAAAAGGGGAAGATTTGGGAAACCATGTAATGACCTTTTAGCTTTGGAGCTCATCCAAGAAAATCACATATGACTCAGTTCACCTACAACATTTTCAACGCACTCTCATTATGCCTATCGTGAAATGGTACATAGGCGAGGCCTTGGGTTCCCATGGGATATTTGACTCTCTAGCCAAGTCATTTCTCACACTATTCCAACTCCTAATATGTCATGATTTTGGATTGGAGCCACTCACCCATTTCCAAAAAACCTATGGCATACATATCTCAGATCATGTCCATGAATCATGAAAATTTCGTAGCCTATGCAAGGTGCACATAGAGGAGGACCTCCTCCTTGAATTATTTTTGATATCTCCTACGTCAGATATCTAAAAAGATGTGGCTTCCACATGACCACAAATAGAAAAATAGATTATTAGTAAATATCAACAATTTGAGCTCATTTATATTTAGTCTAGATACCTCTATCATGTTCTACTTGGTGCCCCTCACCTATAGTCTTTCAAACCATAAATACCAGGAGCATCAAGTGTTGTAGATGGGTTTAATGGAACCATAGCCCAAAATAAGCCTGAAAACACTTTCTAGTATTCTGGAAATCTGTATAGTGGCCCAACCACTTACCAGCCATATAATAAGCCACATTCAGTACAACAATCATCAAACATGAGATACTATCCCAATCATCTTGCACCCTCACAGAACCCTACTATGCTGAGTAACCATTACTCCATTATCTAAAGAAGCCAATTCCCTCCCATGCAAGGTGGTCAATACCCTCCCACGTAGGGTGGTTAATACCCTCCATGCACCAAAGAGGTCATTTCAACCTCCCAAAGCACTTACACCCACCCAAGACAAGGAAATCCTTACATCCCTTTAACAACACCCCAACAGAATAACCCACCAGCATTCCCTAATGTTGGGGCTAATTTTGTGCAACCCTCTTTCCTATAACAACAATAGCATTTTGAATAGTTGAATTCATCCAACCCATCGAATGACAAAAATAAAGGAAAGAACAAGCAGAAAGGGGAACCTAGATATGGGAGAAACAATAAACAACAACCCTCATGAGCATTGACTGGGGGTAATCCCCTTAACTAGAACCAAAACTAGGGTCAGACTAACAACAACCCATAAAATCAGAAAAAGAACCCTAGTCTAAGCAATATTCATGCTTGTGCTATTTGTGGGGAATATGGGAATTTCACTCATCATTTCCCTCAAATCTCCAAGTTGAAGAGGATGAAATATGTCGGGGAAATGGGGGGCCAAACCAACAAACAAATGTTATGCATAATCCCTTCCCCCACCATGGAGTGGTGAATACCCATCATGAACCCCCCCACTAGCAGTATCTAAATCCTCCTGGAGGAAGTTCCCAAAATCCCACCAATCATGAAATTTTCATGTCAGGAGAAGATTTTCTCGTGTAAACACGAAAATGGGATTATGGAATCCCTCTAGAAACCAACCCTTCCTCAAAAACCACTGTTGCAACTATGACACCTTTAACAATTCTTGGACCCCTAGTAGAAACCATCTCATGAATGACAAAAGGGTCATTAAATCAAGTAGGAAATAATTCAAAATTTGATAATAGCTATAGCATCATAGATGATCTAGCTCAATCCCCATCAGCTATGTCAACACTGACATTTTTACAAAATTTCCCAATTCAAAGGAAAACCCTTATTTACACATTAGGTGCAATCAACCCATTTTTCTCTCATTTTATGGCTTTAGATTTAAATAACACCACTCCCTGTCTTCCATTGATAGTCGCCTTCCAAATTCCTATCACCATTCAAAATATCCACATCCATCATTGCATAATTGATGAGTGAGTATCCACTTGTATCATGTCCAAATCATTTTGGTAGAAACTAGGATCCCTCAAGTCCAAAGCATCATCCATTACACTTAATGCATACAATGGGACCCCTCGGTCCCCATAGGAATTTTTCAAGACATTCTAGTAGAGCTTGCAGGCAAGACTATTCTCATAGATATAGAGGTCCTTGATGCCCAACTAGATTACAATATCCTATTTGGCCATAGCTACATGTATGTGATGAGTGCAATATAATCTTCAGTTTTTTGTATCATGATGTTCCCCCATGATGGGAAAATAGTTACAATCGATTAGCTCACAAACTACTAGAAAATGACGTCCACCACCCTTGATGGTGTATTACCTTTCATAGGATCCCACACAGAGATGGTCACATCAATTACTAAAATAGGTACAGGGATGTTCAAGGCACCATCACTCCTTGGCACATACCCTGGTGACCCACCTTTAATCAAGGCAACCGTAGTGTGTATTGTGAGTTCCTCAAACAAACCTCATTTTGAGGAACCAATTCCAAACATCCCTAATGTTGCGCCTACTGACTCAACGTTCCTACCATATTCAATCACTCAGACATCTTGCTTGTGTCTCCACCTGGTTTTGTCTCGCACCAAGTCATGGCAACACTAACATTGCCAAATATGGCTTTCGTGATACCTTTCTAGTATTTGGCCCCATAGGCCATGTCATCAAACTCAGGTATTACCACAACATGTATCATTCTTGTAGCCACCCCAAAATGAGTTGTACCTACATCAACATGACCAGGTGCCAACAAAAGGGACAAGAAGAAAGGAAAGAAGGTGGAAGCATCAGCCACTTCCTTGTCTATGGTACCACCACCCTATGCATTATATGAAGTATTAGGCAACCCTACCAACTTGTGACCAAAATTAGAGGAGTTAAAATATCTTCTTCATGCCCCAAAAACAACAGTAGACCCACCTCCACCTTTAGGAGAAAAGGCCACACTAACACATAATAAGGAATTACACACCAACCATGCATGTGCTATATGTGAAAAGTGCATACAGTACACACATCATTGTCCCAAAATTCCTCATTATTGAGAAGCATTGGGAGCCCTCGCTCAAACTAATATTGTGACACCATCACATCCTGCCACACCAGTGGTGGATGATGGGTCCAAAACCATTTATTGTGTCTTCGAGAAAGAAGCTTCACACCTTGTTCATCCTTGCACCCATTTCATTTCCATCTTTAGCCCATGGTTAGTATGTAGAAGGATAGAAAATTATACCTAAGATAATATTTCCACAACCTTCTCACTCTTGTGCCCTACACAACAGACCAGGCCACTTGATTAATCAATATCGAGAATTGAGAAAAATCATAGATGTTTTATTGTTGTTGGTCCACATTCCTTAACCTACCCACTCAAACTAGTCTAGACGTGCATGCAATCATTGTCACATTTTTTCCCAATTGCATCATACACAAAATTTTCATTACCTCCCACGATTTGGAGTAGCGAGAGAATTCTTGCATCAAACTAACATCAGGATTACAAATCCTCCTCACATCGTCGATACTAAGATACAGAAGTGGCCCTCACCCTTAAATTCTCCACCTCATGACATCAATCATGTGTCATCAGAATGAAATATGAGAAATGTTGATATACACACCATTTATTACTTTGGCATAGAACCTATATTATGTGCGGTACACCCATGCAACATTTGTACCAACAACTTTCATGGTTCAGTGACATGTCCTATGTTACATACATTTGGATAGCTTAGGATATGGTGCAACCCAGTTCAAGAAATATCCGAACACCCACCTCCCATAAATTAATATGCCTTGGCTCCTAGGTCACCAACATTATCTCAAGAACCTTCTCTGACTCATCCACCATCATGGAAATTCTCCCACCACCTGGTGCTAACTACTAGTTCCTGCTAGTTATGTCAGTTGCCAATGATTAAATATTCTCTTACAAGGTTTGTTAGGGTCTCAAGGTCAAATTTTATCATTTCATTAGGTTTCAAAATAAAATTTGGTCACTGGTTGTTATGTCTAGGTCACTGCTACTCCCTTCACTTACTCATGGTCTTCATCACTCATCATGGTCATTGTCTTCTTAGAGGTATCATATCTTCATTTAAGTGTCTTGGCTCGTGAAATGGTTAAAATCCTCATTTTAGGTCATGGTCTAGGGTTTCACTCCATGTGTCATCATGATACCATATGTCAAAAAAAAAACATGTACATCATGTGATTCAGTGGGTAAAGGGAGTTAGCAGCTTAGGGAAAGAAAAATAAAGGTAAAGGTAATGTTTTATTTCAAATAAGACAATGTTGCAGTACACTACCTCATCTGATCATTTCTCAAAGGGACATATGATGTCATGTCACTACCAAAAGAAAAAATAAATTTCAAGCTACAAAGGACCATCCAAAGCATCAAAATGGTTCATTTAAGAATTCACAGATTTAAGAATCTCGTTGGAAAGTAAGTAAACGTGTGGCACCTCTTATTAATCCTTCATTTTGAAGAACTCAATGAAAATTTCTCTCCTAGGGTTTCGCTGTGCTTTTGGTCTCCAAATGCCTTTGCTTCATTGCATTGAGAAAAATACTCTTTTTCATGTTCCATAACCCCCACACATACCTTATATAACCCTCCCAACAATTTCTCATACCCATTCCCTTAATTTCCCCTCATTTTCCCTAAACCCTAGCTCAATGTTGCGTTTTTGCAAATTTCTACGCTAGGACTGTGTTTTGCACTTTCCTACCCCTTCCCCTCACTCATTCCTATGAATTCCATTTCCCTACACTCCATAACACCTATCCCTACCCCGCAAAATTTACCCAAGAATTTAGACAGCCCTTAACCCCTTCATTCCTCTCCATATACAAGACTGTCCCAAATCCCTCATTTTTCCCTACAGCTAAAACCCTAATTTCTCTCCCATAGATCTAGGTTTTTCCATGGAGTCTAAATCATATGAATAAAAGAGGCACAAAGAAGGTAATATTAGTATATATGATCCAACTTCAACACAAGAGATAATGTCTTCACCATTTCTCAAGAAATCATTCCAAGAGACAAATCATTTGCTGCACATAGGGATAGTTTTGCTTCAAAGTATGTTTCTGACCAAATGAAGATTAATTTTACAAATGTGAAAGGGGTTTTTGTCAATAATATACCAAGGAAAACAAAACTCCTTCCATTGATACACAGGTGTTATGATCTGGGAGAAATTCCCAAAATATAATTTCTACAAGAGAGTTGCACCACTTCTGGGAGTAGTCTTGGGAAAATGAACATTTCTCTCTCATGGAATGTCCAAATGACTTTATTTATGAGTCGAATGATACCTAGACATCCCCATATTTCCAATGAGCTATGAAGATCTGAATTTTGATCAGGGGAAGGCCCTTAAAAGTTCTTTGAAAGCTAGGCATGGTGCATATCACTGATGGCACTACACTTTTCCAATTTTAACTGACCCACTTCAAACTTCTATTATGAACAAATGGAAAACTATTTGTGTAAAATAGAGGAGGTTTTTCTTCCTAACATAACCAGTAACAATAACCTCTCTTTGTTTTCCAAAAATACTTATGGTCAGGGATATATCGCTTCATCTTTGAGCTGTATTTTTGTAGAAAACTCAGAATTTTTGGTGACTTTTAGTCTGTTTTAAAACTCAGAAACAGCTATATGAACAATGCCTAGGTGCTAGGATTTTCCCTCAAGGATCCTTTGCCAAAAAACTCACCACAATTTGATATATAATGGCCTATCCATCTCAGTTATCCACTTCTTCAAACTTATCAGTATACAAATTGAGAGAAAATGTCAAAAAAGGGGTCAAAAAGTCACTTTCTGCCACTGTTTTGAAGCAAGCACTACGCATATCAGAGTAGTCTTGGAGAAATAATTTTTTCTCCCTACTGGTGTGTCCATATTGTTGGGTTGTGTTATATTCTTTCCATGACTAGACCCAATAGTGAAATTGGGGGGTTAGAAGGGGTGCGAAGCCCCCCCTTCATTGTGTCAATGTGCAGCGGTGGGTTTTAGGGGAACGGTAGCCCCCCTCTACAGGGTCCGGGGAAACGCCCTAGGAAAATTTGTTTTCGAACATATATTAGGCGGGTGAACCTACCTATGGTTTTTTGCATGGATTTTGCACATGGTTTTGGGCGCGATGGTTTTCAGTCCATGGTATTTTGTAGATCTGGTAAAGGGAACTACAATTATGTTCTATTCTAGGGTTAATGGATTGGGATTTATGGATGCTTTGGCATGTATATATATGTATTGTAACATTGAAAGGGATATAATGAAAAATCAATCTAGTAGTCCTAGTTTTTGGATCTAAGGGAAAATCTTTGTGTATATTTGTTTTATGTGTTATGCTCTCGCCATTGTTTATTTTCTGTTTTTAGAATTTGTATGCAGGTAATTTTTGTACGCGATTGAAACCTAAAAAAATCACCTTCTTCAAAGTCTAATGAAAACTAGAGATCCATATCTTTCCAATGAGCTATCAATTTCTAAATTTGGAGCATGGGAAGGCCTCCAAAATCCTCCTGCAAGATGGCACTATGCATATGTCTGAAGGTGTTGCGCATATCCCTAATGGCCCTCCACATATCCCTGTGATAGTTTTTCCTCAACATTTCTTCAACATGTTTTGACATGATGATGTAATTTCATTAGTTTGATGCCTTGATGATGTAATCATGGATAGATTAGCATAATAGGTTGCTTTTATGTTAAATTAGGCCTCATTAATGAAGAAAAGCTCAAATCAAATTCTACGAGAAGAGTTTTTTTTCAACCTTCTCACTCTCACTTATTGGTTGAGATATTCTTGGAAACTATTCCACTACTCATGGATTCGACCCCTGAAGGTGGGGAAACTATTTATCTTAGTCTATATGTATCATTTTCTCATTCAGAGAGAGAGGTTGGAAGTTTGAGGAGAGAACTCTTGTAACTTGTGCTTCAACATTTTCAGGAAATCAAAAGAACAGTTTTAGCTATTATCTAGGAATTCATGTGTAGTGAGTTTGTGATCTTGTTTTTTCTCTGTTATAGTTTCATATGAAATATATTCATCAGTTTCTTCAATGATTTTTCCTATGTTTAGAAGTAGAATTCTTTTCTTAAAGCTCTGTTTTGATGGAATTATCATTATATGTTATTTTCTTTCTTGCTTAATGAATTCATGACATATATGCTCATTACATCCTCTTATTTCTTCTAAACACTACATTACACTAACAAACCCTAAGCCATCACAAATCTATTGCTACCTTGCTCATTTATATTTTTATTGTTGTTACCCTTTGATCTTTTGACCTAGTTACCTAGTTTTCGTCCCTTGTTCAGCATCAAAACCCTAAATTTTCAAATCTATTTGAGCCTAGCATATCTAGCCTAAAATACTTTTATATTCTAGTCAATTCTTTGGCTGTGATCTCATAGACAGAGAACTCTCTAGTTTGGTAGGTCTCGCTGCCAAACTGAAAGCTTGGTCTGTGGTTACCTTCGTCGATTCCTCTCAGCCTGGGACATTGTGGAGGCTAATATTTTGGTGTCGTTGTCATGGAACGAAATATCATATCTTCCCTAGGAAAGAATGATAAGGATCAAATCTGATTGTTGATGGTGAACAGTGATCAGACACAAGAAAGGTTGTGCATCTTTCACCTTGTGACTCCAGTGTCAAAGAATCCAAAGGTTTAGAATTCTCTTGGTGACTCCATTGTTCAAAACCCGGTAGTTTGAAGAACTTCTTTGTGACTTAACTATTTTCAAAATGGATTCAACATATTGAAGGTGTGCTCCTATGAATCGATCTCATATTCCTAGTTTTCTTAATCGAATTCCTTGCATATATTGGCAAACTAATCCACCCAAATTCATAGATGGAAACTAGGATGAGACTATTTTACATCTAATAAAATTTCATTGGCGTATACATAAGCTCAGGATTAGGTTTCATGAGGATTGTTTGATGAAAATTTTTATGGATACCCTAGAAGGAAAATCAAGATCATGGTATGAAAGATTGAAGCTAGGTAGCTTATTCTCTCTTAAATAATTCCACACAACATTGTTTGAGTTTTATGGAAAATATCATCATTCATTCTTTTTGTTCGAAGATTGTTGTGAATCCTATTAAAATTGCATTCAATACCTTGAAGAGACTTTTGGTGATGAAGAATGTCTAGATTATGAGATCATAGAGTCCCTTTATGAATATTCTTCCCAACATAAAATAACAAATATTAGTTGCTTTGATACAAAGGATCATTCACAGCACACATGAACTCCTTCTTTACTTGAAGATGAAACAGATATGCATCCTAACAGTCAAGAAGAAATTGGTCCAAATCAGAATTTGAAATTGGATGTACAGAAAACTTAAGAAGTGAACCATCTTATGACAATGATCATCTACTTTTACATGGAAATAGTGAACAAGAAGTTGTTTTCCTTGATTCTTGTGACAGTCAAATTGATATTCTTCCTATTGAAGCACTTGAGGAATCAAAAATACTTGAATTGGTTCTGCATTTAAATTTTTCCATGAGCATCCAAAACCCTGTCTTTTGGATGAGAGGTATGAAGATAGTCATTAACTTGTTTTTTCAAATTGTTCTTTCTCTGAGTTTTTATTTCAAGATTAGGTTTGTGAAGACCAAGATGAGGTTTCTGATGAAATGTATGAACAAGGATCTCTAGACATTCACCACTCATCAGTCTCTCTAGCTCATTCATTTTCTGAAGCACTATTTCAAGGGCAGATTCATGCAAATCATAATTTTGAATTGGCATGTGCGAAGGTTTCAGACAATGTAATTATGGTAGAGAATAATCATCAAACATTGCAAGTAGATTATGAAGAGGAGAGCAGTGATAAAGAAGAGTTTTTTTTAGAGCCTCTTGCACATGATGATATTCCTCCATATTTAGAAAATGAAGAGTGTGCTTGTATTTCTTCTGACTTTCAAGATATGGTAATGTTCCAGATATTATAGACCCTATTTCCAATTTGTTACAACCATCTAGGAAGATGAATTTTCTTGTATTTATGGATCATGAGAATATGTTTAGTGGACACTTGGAGTGGTCATCTTTTGTTTTTTTTGCCTGCTTAAGGAAAGTATGAGCATGATTCAAATAACTATCCATTTTTTATATTGGTTACATGGGAGGAATCATTTCACATGATTGTATATATATATCTTCTGTAGGTGAGTGGTTATCATCACAATTTGAAGCCCTCAAATCTCAATGGTTTGTTGCCATAAGTAAGTTCAGTCAGTATGTTTTTTACAGTCAATTCAGTTCATTTAGTCAGTCAATTTTCAGTTTTGATTTTGGTCTTTTTATTTTTGACTCCATGCCCAATGAATAAGGCTACCTGGTCTATGATGTTCTGGAAACCTCCAAGGGGCTTCCATCCCCAGTTGGAGCCAATGTACATGCCTTCCAATCATGTCAGTCACCAGTGATTAAATATGCTCTTACAAAGTTTTTTAGGGTCTCGAGGTCAAATTTTATCATTTCATTAGACTTCAAAATAAAATTTGGTCAGTAGATGTTGTGTCTAGGTCACCGCTACCCCTTCACTTACTCATGGTATTCATCACTCATCATGGTCATTGTCTTTTTCAAGGTATCATATCTTCATTTAAGTGTCTTGGCTCATGTAAAGGTTAAACTCCTCATTTTAGGTCATGGTCTAGTGTTTCACTCCATGTGTCATCATGATACCACATGTCAAAACAAAAACATGTGAGTCATGTGAGTCAGTGGGTAAAGGGAGTTAACAGCTTAGGGAAAGAAAAATAAAGGTAAAGGTAATGTTTTATTTCAAATAAGACAATGTTGCAGTACACTACCTTGTCTCATCATTTCTCAAAGGGACATATGATGTCATGTCACTACCAAAGCAAAAATAAACTTTCAAGCTACAAAGGACCATCCAAAGCATCAAAAAGGTTTCATTTCAGCATTCACGAGTTTAAGTATCTCCTTTGTAAGTAAGTAAACATCTGGCACCTCTTTTGAATCCTTCATTTTGAAGAACTCAGTGAAAATCCCTCTCTTAGGGTTTCGTTGTGCTTTTGGTCTCCAAATGATATTGCTTCATTGAAATGAGAAAAAATCTAGTTTTTATGTTCCATAACTCCCACACATACCTTATATACCTCTCCCAACCATTTCCCATACCCATTCCCTTCATTTCCCCTCATTTTCCCTAAACCCTAGCTCAATGTTGCGCTTTTTCAAATTTCTAGGCTAGGATTATGTTTTGCACTTTCCTACCCCTTACCCTCACTAAATCATAGGAATTCCATTTCCCTACACTCCATAGCACCTATACCTACCCCCAAAAATCTCCCAAGAATTTAGACAGGCCTTAACCCCTTCATTCCTCTCCATCTACAAGACTGTCCCAAATCCCTTGTTTTTTCCTACAACTAAAACCCTAATTTCTCTCCCATAGAGCTAGGTTTTGCCATGGAGTCTAAATCATCTAAAAAAGAGAGGCCCAAAGGAGGTCAAATCAGTATATATGATCCAACTTTAACATAAGAGATAATTTCTCCACCATTTCTCAAGAAATCACTCCAAGAGACAAATCATTTGTTGCACATAGGGATAGTTTCGCTTCAAAGTATGTTTCAGGCCAAATGAAGATGAATTTTACAAAAGTGAAAGATGTTTTTGTCAATCATATACCTAGGAACACAAAAATTATTTATTTTATACATAGGTGTTATGATATAGGAGAAATTCCAAAAATATAATTGCTACCGGAGAGTTGCTCTACTTCTGGGAATAGTCTTGGTAATATGAATTTTTCTTTGTCATGGAGTGTCCAAATGACTTTATTGATAAGTAAAATGATAACTAGACACCCACATATTTCCAATGATCTATCAAGAGCTAAATTTTTAGTAGGGGAATTTCCTAAAAAGTTCTCTCAAATCTAGGCACTACGCATATCCCTGATGGCACTACAATTTTCCAATTTTAAGTGACCACATTCAAACTTTGATTCTGAACAAATGGGAAACTATTTTTGAAAAATGGGGGAGGTAGTTATTCCTAACATACAAAAGAACAAAAACCTCTCTAATTTGTCCAAAAATCCCTATTTTTAGAAATATATCGCTCCTTGTTTGAGCCCTATTTTTGCATAAAACTCAAAATTTTTGGTGACTTTTAGCCTATTTTAAAATTTAAAAATAGTTATATTCGCAGTGCCCAGGTGCTATGCTCTTTCCTCAAGGATCCTTTTGCAAAAAAATCACCGCCATTGGATATATAATTGCCTATGCATATCATATATCCACTTTGCAAACTTGTCAGTAGACAGATTGAGAGAAAATGTCAAAAAATGGGTCAAAAAACTCACTTTCTGCCACTGTTTGAAGCAGGTGCTGCACATATCCAAGCAGTCTTGGAAAAATCAATTTTACTTCCTACTACATTGTCCAAATCACCTTCTTTAAGATTCTAATGACAACTAGAGATCCATATATTTCTAATTAGCTATCAAGTTTTGAATTTAGAGCATGGGAAGACCTCTAAAATCCTCCTGCAAGATGTTGCTACACATATGTCTGAAGGCACTGCACATATCCCTGATGGTGCTTCGCATAACCCTGTGGCATTTTTTCCTCGACATTTCTTCAGCGTATTTTGACTTGATGATGTAATTTCATTATTTCGATTTATTGATGATGTAATCATGGATAAATTAGCATAATAGGTTGTTTTTATGTTAAATTAGGCCTCATTAATGAAGAAAAACTCAAATCAAAGTCCAAGAAAAGAGTTTGTTTTCAACCTTCTCACTCTCACTTGTTGGTTGAGATATTCTTGGAAACTATTCCACCACTCATGGATTCGACCCCTGAAGGTGAAGAAACTATTTATCTTAGTCTATATGTATCATTTTCTCAGTCAGAGAGAGAGGTTGGACATTTGAGGAGAGAACTCTTGTAACTTGTGCTTTAGCATTTTTAGGAAATCAAAAGAGCAGTTGCAGCTATTATTTAGGAATTCATGTGCAATGAGTTTGTGATATTTTTTTTCTTTTTTATAGTTTCATATGAAATATATTCATCTCTTCTTTCTATTCATTAGTTTCTTCAGTGATTTTTCCTATGTTTATAAGCAGAATTCTTTTCTTAAAGATCTGGTTTGATGGAATTATCATTATATGTTATTTTTTTTCTTGCTTAATGAATTCATGACACATATGCTCATTAAGTCCTCTTATTTCTTCTGAACACTACAATACACTAATAAACCCTAAGCCATCACATAACTACTACCACCTTTCTCCTTTATATATTTTTTGTTGTTACCCTTTGATCTTTTGACCTAGTTACTTAGTTTTCATCTATTGTTCAACATCAAAACCCTAAATTTCCAAGCCTATCTGAGCCTAACAAATCTAGCCTAAAATCTTTTTGTATTCCAATCAATTATTTGGTTGTGATCTCATAGAGAGAGCCCTTTCTAGTTTGGTAGGGCTAGCTACCAAATTGAAATCTTGGTTTGTGGTTACCTACGTCGATTCCTCTCAGCCTGGGACATTGTGGAGGCTAACACTAATGACATGAAACATCACATATGATTCATTTCCTTGACTATAGGAACCCTATTTTACGTTGTTTTCTTAACATTTCTTAGTGTTGAGACTACTTCACCCACTGCAAAGGTGGTAACACCACTGACTGTACAAACCCATCATCTGCACATTGTCAACATTGTTGGGTTCTACGACAGAAACCATCGAGTCTTTCTCTTGTTTGTCAACCAGCACAGATAGGTCCCAATCCCATTCTCACGACCTTCTGAAATAGTTATCACCATTGGACACTCCTTTTCACTTATATTAAGATATTCTAGAGGTCATGACGAAACTATTGTCCTTGCAATTCCATGCATCACCACTCTTTCTTTTTACTTGAGAACACATTCTCACCTATTGATGCACCAAGCCACACTATCTGCACAATTAAAACAAAGGGCTTCCTACCACCAGGACAAGTAGATTTGTTCAAAAATCCCATTCCTGCACCAAATACATTTGAGGAAGGGAATATTTCTAATATTTCACCTACAGTTAAGGTAGATATTTCCACCAAGCTCGGCATAGCTGAAGAAATATTGTTGGGGGCAAGATGCTCCCCAGACGAAGTGGCCTCATACACAACCCTCTTTCAAGAGTATAGGGACATGTTTGCATGGTCTTACTTGGAAATTCCAGACATTAGTCCTACAATTTTAGAGCACCACATCAACGCATGGCCTGATGCCTACCTTGTTAGGAAAAAGCAACATCAACTCCACCCATCTAAAGTAGAAACGATTAAACAAGAAATTGATAAGCTTCATAAAGATGGTTTAATCTATCCTATTACTTACACATCTTGGGTTTCTAATCCTGTACCTATCATGGAGAAACAAGGCACCATTCAAGTTTGTACTGACTTTAGAGATCTGAACAAATCATGTCCCAAAGACAATTATCCTACACCCTTCATCGACCAAGTCATCGATGCATGTCTCGAACAAGAAACCTTATCCTTCATGGATGGCTTCTCAAGGTATAATCAAATTTAGATACGACATATTGATCAATACAAAATAGCCTTTACTACCTCCTGGGGCACATTTTCTTATCGCTTATTTCCCTTCATACTTGAAAATGCTGATGCCACATTTTAGTGATCCATGAAATATTTATTCAATGACTTGGCCCATCTTATACTAGCCTATTTGGAAATCCTTATAGTGTGATCCAAAAAGTGCTCAAACCATTTAGAAGATCTTCACCTATTTTTTTGGAGTTGTCGACAATATAAGCTATGATTGAACCCTCTCAAGAGTGTCTTTTTTGTTAATGTAGGATGACTATTGGGATTCATTATTTCCCAGCAAGGCATTAGACTTTACCCTTTGAAGATCTAGGCCATCTGATATATCCCACCTCCAAAAACATTGAAGCAATTACAAAGCCTACAAGGTAATGCCAACTTCTTGCATTGCTTTGTCCCTAATTATTCCACTTGTGTGCATGGTTTTTGTGCCTTCTTCGTCGGGTTTTTCCCTTCCACTAGGATGAGGAATCCCAAAATTCATTTGAGGCCTTGAAAGATACATTCTCGTAGGCACTTCTAATTAGCCCTTCTGACCACACCAAGTATTATACCCTCTACTTATCAGCATCTGAAGTAGCCATTGATGGGGTATTAGTCCAATAAGGAACAGATAATAGAGAACACATCATCTATTACATAATAAAAAACCTCTCCAGACCTACTTTAAAGTATGATCCATCAGAAAAGATAACCCTAGCCCTTATACACTCAGTATAGAATCTTTGGCACTACATCATCTTGCAAACCACCACCATAATAGCAAACATTAACCCTGTGAGATACTTCCTCATGTTTTATATGATGAACCATAAGTATGCCCAAAGGATAGTTATTTTGCAAGAGTTTGACTTACAATTTTCTTTCCCTAAAAAAAAGAAAGCTCTTATCCTTGCAGAACTCATCGTGGATCTCCCTCCAATGATTCTTTCCCACATGAACATTTTTTTTTCATATCTACGGATGACCTCTCGTATAGTGATATACTTCTCTTTCTTCAAACTCAAAAGTTCAAACCTCAAATTACTCACAGCAATTGAAGGTGTATTCACCACCATACCCCCTATTAATTGCTTATGGAGGACATCCTCTACCATCATTGCATTGACACCATTCTTCATCGATGCCTTACCTTTAAGCAAGTTGAACAAGTCTTAAATAACTGCCACAGCAAAGCCTATGACAGTCACCTATGCAGGATGGACGCTACCCAAAAAATCCTTCGCGTCAATTATTTTTGTTCTAATTTGTTTATAGATTGTATTCAAGCAGTCAAATGATGTGAACATTTTCATAGATACGCTCACAAAGCACAAGCTCCACCAGCTCCCGTTCTCTGAGTCATTGCCACAAACCCTTTCTGCAAATGGGGCATATACTTCATGACCTAAAACTCTCAGTCTCAAGGTGACCATAAGTACATTGCGGTCATTGTCAACTACTTTACCAAATGGGTAGAAGTGATTCCAACATTTAATAACACCACGGAAACCATTGCATGGGTTTTATTCAACCATGTCATCACATGGTTTGGTGTTCCTAAGCTGTTGGTCTCAGATCATGGCAAACACTTTGAGAATGAAATCTTTCAAGAACTATCCCAACATTGTGGTTTCTCACATGAGTTTGCTTCCACATACTATCCCCAGTCTAATGGCTAGGTAGAATTTGTCAATAAAGTCCTCAAAACAATGTTGCATCATATGGTGAACAAACACAAAACCAATTAACATCACATGGTTTTTTCATACCTATGGGCATACCACATAGAAATCAAGACATCCATAGGGCTCACAACTTTCTAATTATTATATGGGGTTGAAGTTTTGCTCCCCATTGACTGCAAGATCCCAACCTTATACTCAACCAATGAACTCCTCTCATGCATCTCACCTTTAGATCAGAGGTTAGTGCAGTTGGAACACGTCAACAAAAGTTGGAGGGAGCCTCTCCAACATAACGAAGCCCACAAAAAGAGGAAAAAAGCCTCCTTTAATCGTAATGTCACCCCTCGTACATTCACAAAGGGGGATCTATTCATTCACTATGATGTTTCTATGATGTTTATATGATGTTTCCAAAGAAGCATTAGGACCAGGGAAGTTCGAAACTTTATGGAAAGGCCCATACATAGTTAAACATTTCCTCCTCAAAGGAGTCTACATGTTAGCAGAACCTGATGGGACTTGCCTCAAAGACCCCGTCAGTGAAATCTACCTAAAAAATTATATCCATAACACTTAATTTAGCCCTAGAATATAAATGTATGCACCATGACTTACTTTTTATGATGATCACCTCATCACATATGTACACTAAAACCATACTCTCACCATGTGTCAGAGATGGATTATTTGCCAGCCTATCATCAAGGGTTCATTGATGGTGCTTCGCGATAGTCACAAAATCTCGTTGCAGCAGCCTGGGCCATATACTCTCCTAACCTGACACCCTCCACCATAATGGAATTTGAATCGGGTCAGCCACCAATAATCAATCCAAATATGATGCCATCATACGCCTCTTGGTTGATGCCTCAAACCTAGGTATCAATCACTTGCATGTGTTCCTTGACTCCCAGCTTGTTGTATTGCAGTTGAATAGAACCTTCAAGGTACGTGCCCCTTCACTTTTTCGTAAATATCTACATGCACAAAGGTTAGCTTGTGGTTTTTATCATATCACATTTTCACATATGCCGAGAAATCAAAATCATATAGTCGACTACATAGCTAATCAAATTATAGACTAGCATGTATCACATATAAATCATCATTGAGACACATTAAGCACAATGAACATATACATCAAATAAATGCACAGTACATCACATGTATGAAAAACATATCATATAGATGCATCATGAGAGCCACAAAAACTAAACTCATATATATATCATCATCAAAGATGTACAAATGTACATCCACTGGCCCATGAAAAAGACAATGAGTCATAAAAAAGGGGAGCATCCTCATAATGGGTGCTTCCCCTAGTATATATAAAAAATACATCTAGGGTTGGGGCCCAACACCCCCATCACCACTTGCATCTCTTGCATGAGGCCCTCTTTCCCCACTTGGTATTGGAACCAAGATCGGTCAAGCAATAGACACAACCACTGCAAGCTAATGGAGTCCAAGGCACATCGCCCTATCCCGTGCCATCGTCCTCTCGATGGTATCCTCCTCTAGCATCATGCATCCCTTGGAGTAAGGTTTATGCATGATCCCAAGCATCCTCGGCAACCTCAGCATGCACCTGTAATATCTCCACCTCAACTCGAAGAGTTGCAACCTCCCCTTCCCCAAAGGGACCACCTATCTCCAAATGTCATCACTGAGCTAACCTTCCAGGGTCCTCCTCCATCCTATCATAGCTTTGGTGTCATGTCCAAGTATCAGCACCTGCCTTACCAGCACACTGAGGATCATTTCTCACCAACCTGGCCAACGTACACCCACTGGGGCCAAAATATGTAATCAAATGGAAATGGTATCATCATATGAGATATATAATAAACCAAAGTACATATAAATCATCAAATGCATAAATAATGGTCACATACCTACTAGACTCCAAGCATCACCTGGAGGCAAGCCCATCTCTAGATCTCCTTAGAAATCCACACTAGTAAATGGGTACTCAAGAATAACTTGAGGGTTGGACAAGAACCAACCCTCAAATGTGGGCATCTAGTACCACCTTTCTTCACCTCCACCTACTCAGGGCATCACAAGTGCCCATCATCATATCTATAGGTGTCTCGGTGGCCCAAATGGCATGGCTAGAATTGAGCATATCATCACCACTCTCTCATATAGGATGTTGCATAAGACACTCCATAGCCAAATATACCAACCTTGCCTCTCCAAACCTATGATATTTGTGCCATCATCCCCCTATGAAGGAGTATTGCCCAATCATAGAAGATTCCCACTTGAAGTCTCTAGAGGACTGCGAGTTGTGGTCTTGAAATGTGGTTTGGGGTTGATGACCCTAGTATCCATACAATCATAGCTGAATCCATCTTCTCTTCCACATCTAGAATAGAGGAAATATGGATGCACCCCTATTGGAATGCATCATCCCCACAATGTTGTCTGGCCCATGCTATCAAGTCCACCCGTATAGACAAGAGCTCTTTCACTAGTTCCTCACCTTGAGGCACTAACCTAGTCATAAAGTACACATCCACCTCACTGGTGAATGCCATATATTGGCCCCAGATATCGAACACCTATCTATATAGCTGTCATTTTGAAATCACAAAGTGCAGGAAGTCCTCCTATGTCCTCAGTAAGGGATTTTGAAAAAAATCGCTAACCCCCACCTTGCTAGTTGTGCTCGAGCCTGAGCATCACTAGCCACTACAATGCGCACATGATCCCAATCCTGCTCATGCTTGCTCACAACCATCCTACCCAAAACAAGGAAAAAATAAAAATATCAACCTCTTGGGCTTTGAAAATATAATTTCATTATCTTCGCATCTTGTTCCCAAAATAGGCTTGTGATCATGTATCTTATTCCTAAATAGACGTGCGAGACCGTGCTACATTTCTCTAGATAGTCTTACACACCACGTGACTATCTGCCTCTTATCCACAAAGACCTTGATAGGGCACCTAATGCTTGTCATCCCTACGGTCATGCACATCATGCAACTATCACCCCCTTAGCCACGATGATTTTAGACAGAAGTCATCGCGATCATTCCCCTTATAGTTGCATGCATCACATGACTATTTCTCACTTACTCACTTTCCCTTGTACAACTGTTTCACAACCACCTATGTGGGTTTCCACTATTTTCCCTAAAAAGGTCTGTACAGGGAATCCCGATATGACCTATCTATCCTAGACTCACAAAATCACAAAGGTGGGGTCAAGAACTCTTACTTGTCTCTCCTCATGCACTACCCAAGTGCTCTAGCTAATCACTACAACTAAAATAGCGTCTAGACTCTACTTTGGATCACATGTCATCAAGTATAAATGAGGTGGAATATGGGTCCTACACCCTTATATATCACCCCTCATCCATTATTCCATAGCATCATTTAGGAGCTCATGACCTTTGTTCGCAAAATCGTTAGTGATGTTACGATTAGGACATCCCCGCCTATGTCATGGTACCCTCCATTTCATTTCAGAAACATTCTCATCTTCAGGCCCATTTTACTTTTCAGAATACCCATTAGGTGCATCTTTCCATGTTTTTTTATTCATCTTCTTTAGTACATTTCAGTTTACACATGATTTCATCAAGATGTTTTCACTTGGGGTATTGATTGTCAAAATTGCATGACCCACAGTTTCTCAACAGAATTAGTCCACGGGTAACAATCGACAATTAAGGTATCATTCTCCACTTAGCATGATAGGCTTCCTTTGCAATCTTTTCATATATGACATCATTTCTCGAAAATAAACCACAAGTTCCATCATCTCGATGACGTTTACCACCACCTTCCACCTCCACATGGTAAATGTCATCGTCAGTTGATAGCACCTCCCCTACATTAATCACCTCATTTTATAGTTTACCTTTGATATAAATTCTCTCAAGTACCAAAATTAACCAAGATCTTTTACATCTATGATGTTAGCATAATTACATGTGAAAGAGTATGAAAAGCCACATGTACATACTTTAAAGAAGAGGAAACATAAAGACAATCATGAAATTAAAGAACACACATAAGTTGATAATGGAGTTCGTCCAGTGTGGACTACATATCCAGGCCTGGTGTCAAGAGTGGGGAGGCAACTTCATTAATGTTGTAAGATGATGATGAGTACATGGTGTATTCTTTGTTAATACAAGGACGAACTCCCTTAACTAGAGTGGAATGTCTCTCCATCATATGCTCTTCTATAAAAACTCTCACACATAAAATCTCTCCTCCAGCATGAAAAAATAGCAATCTCTCACATAAAGTGGCATAACAATATCCTCTCACAATATGTCATATATGGATCTCAACATCAAATCATCATCTCAGCAAAAAACAAAAGAAGACATGGAAACAATGCATCTTGTGCCTCCACTTCTAGGGATGTCCTGAAAATGCACAACTCTACTGAATAAATGGATTGCCCGGTTGAATTCATAGTGAAAAACTATGAAATTTGACTATAAACTTGACCCCCTTCTGACTCGGTCAAATTTGGACCCTCGGGTATCTCAAAGATTCCTTCTAGCTAGTTGACTAGAATTCAACTACCTAGATGAAAAATCTAATCACACCTTCATGTTCTTTATGAAAAACTGAGAAAAATGAGTATAAAGTCAACCTGGTTCTAAAACTAACATTTTCAGGCCTCTAGGAATCTTTTAGATTTTATGTAAACTCATGTCTCAAGGTTCCAACTTCATGGTTCTGCCCTCAACGGTTTCGCTCCTGAAAAATTTGTTTCTCAAATCAGAAAATGGACTATGCCATTAGACTCCTAGTGAGAAATCAATTCAAATGAGTATAAACTTGGCATAATTTTGACACTGTGAAAAATTTGCCCCAAGGGAATCTTTCATATTCCTTGCATATTCCCCCGCATTAGGGTTCCACTCGATTTCCATTCCGGATCAAGGTTATACCCATGCATTGAGTTCCACGCTTGGCTTCCTCTCTGTTAGTTAGGTGAATGGGAAAATTTGAGTTTAAATAAAAAAAAATCGGTGAATTTTACAAAGCCCACGTGGGGCATGCTAGTTGGTAGAGCTCTAAATAAGGTGTTCATTGGAGGAGGTCTCAGGGTCAAGCCCGTGGGTCTCCCCCCACTTGCTCGTTGTTTTGGTGCCATTCATTTTGTGGTAGTGCATGATTATGGAGTCACTGATGGCGGGTTGTCCCACCCAACCAACGCAACTTGGACACCCGCAAACCCACTTTATTCAGTGCTATAACATTGAATATGGTCTTTGCATACTATATATTATATATATATTTATATTTTTATATTCATATATATATTATATTATTATATTATAATATATATTATTATATATATATATTTATATATATTTATATAGTGATTTGGTTTTGAACAGCAAGCGGGTTTGGCTAGTCTGTTGCCCATTTTTTTCTTAAAAATAATATGTTGGCCAAATTTGGGGTCACTGGAAATTTTAAAGAGGTGACGATTTCACTAGTTCCAACCATCAGAAACCATCGCCGCAAAGTGACAAATTTTTTCCTTGTTAGTGGCCCCCAAATTTAGTGGCTTTGATAGATTTAGTTGCCTTTCAAATTTAGTTGGTGATTTTCTAACTTTAGCCAATGGGCCTTGTTTACCAAAACTTTGACTAACCATAACTTTCACATATGATGTCAAAAAGATTGTGACGAGCTCTTCGATCGGAACTTGGTTTCACTACAATCCAACAACTATAATTTTTGAGTCTTTCCTTAACCCTCTCTGATTTTTGAGCCTCTATGGAGCCACCTAAATTATTCCTCCCCACTGAAGAGCATTTGGTCCTCCAAAATCATGAACATGATCTACAATTTGTTGTACTCCCTTGTCTGCACAACAAATTCCTTGATAGGCCACACTTCCTTCTCCTACACCTTTTTTCTTTGGATCCATAAGTGATGAACTGGCACCTGCACCCTATGAAAACCTATGGTACAATATTTGCAAAATACATCTTCTACTACAAGACAAAACATGACCCAAGATAACCCCATATTTTCCAAGAGTTTATAATACACTCTTTGGTCAAGTTTACATCACAACATAAACCAATACCCCAACTATCAAGAAGAAGGCCAAAAATATCACTACGTTTCATTCATAAGTGATGACAAACAATTCATCACTTTTAGAATCATTTCACAACATTTGATTTACAAAATGTGGCCATGAGAAACAATTATCTCTAATGAAACCATCTCTTACTCATCAAAGTGAATGGGTCATCATTGTCAAAAAGATTGATTGACTGGTTCTTGCATAGCCATAGAAGCTACATGGTTTTCTATGCCACAAATTGTGTTCATCATTAACAATCTTCTTGTAATCAAAAGGAACATAGCATAACAAGACCTCTTATACTTTTCTTTATTATTTCTGGTGTAATTTTGATGATGAGGGCTTGCCTTAGCTCTTCCTCTACAATGTGCACTATCGATGTGTTTTTAGCATCCTCTTTCCTCGATGGTTTCAACAATGGCTTTGACTCTTTTACTACCTTCGAACACTCTCCTTAATTGTACCATAAACCTTCAAATCAAGGTCTTTGTACAACCTACAATGGTTGAGTCATCCCTTGGCCATTAACACCAAGTCCTCCTCCTTTATACCCCATCTTAGTATGGAGTCTCATGCCAGTTCCTGAAATGGGTACCTCCATGCTTCCAACACAAATAGAATCACTTGAAAATGAAATTGAAGAACTATCAACATTGTTTACCTCACGTATCGATTATGAAGCAAGTGATGATGGCTTCACTAAGTCTTTGTTGCACTTTAACTTTTCCAAGGCCTCTTCCATGGCTCATAATTGAAGTTGCAATCTCTGCGTCTCCTCTTCTACTCCTTGTATAAGTCTCTTCAATTCATCATTCTCTTCTTGAAGGCTTTGATTGATATCTTCATTTGAGTGATGATAAGGAGATGAAGAAGAAGAATATTCACTGGAAGATGGAATTGGAGCATCGTACTCTACTCTCTCTTTCTCCTATTCCTCTTTTTCCATTTTCTCCGCATAATTTGCATACATTATATCTACCATTTATTCCATCCTAAGGCAGTCCCCGTAGAGATATTTTGATCCTCGATTTTCCTTCTTGTTGCATATTCAATCTTTGGTTATCTTTCATACTTGCAATTCGCATTAGCAAGAAGACTGCTCTAATATGAAACTTGATTTGGATTCTCTCAGGTACCAGAATTAACCAAGATATTTTAATTTTGTGATGTTAGCATAATTGCATGTGAAAGAGTATGAAAAAACACATGTGCATACTTTAAATAAGAGGAAACACAATGACAATCATAAAATAAAAGAACACACATAAGTCGATAACAGAGTTCATCCAATTTGGACTACATCTCTGGGTCCAATGTCAAGAGTGGGGAGGCCACTTCATTAAATGATGCAAGATGATGCTAAGTGCATGGTGTGTTCTTTGTAAATACAAGGAATAACTCCCTTAAATAGAGTGGCATGAGACACTCTTCTATAAAAACTCTCACCCATAAAATCTCTCCTTCAACATGACAAAATAGAAATCTCTCACATAAAGTGGCACACCAAAATCCTCTCACAATGTGGCATACATGGATCTCAACATCAAATCATCATCTTAATAAAAATCAAAAGAAGACATGGAAACAATGCATCTTATACCTCCACTTCCGGGGATGGCCTAGAAATTCACACCTCTACTGAAGAAATGGATTGTATGGTTGAATTCCTGGCAAAAAATCATGAAGTATGACTATAAATTGACCCCCTTCTGACTCGGTCAAATCTAAACCCTTGGGAATCTCAAATATTCCCCAAATATTCTTTCCTACTAGTTGACTTAAATTCAGCTACCCAGATGACAAATCTGATCACACCATCATGTTCCTTGCGAAAAACTAAGAAAAATGAGTATAAAGTCGGTCTGGTTCTAAAACTAACATTTTCGGGCCTTCAGGAATCTGAAAGATTTCATGCAGATTCCTACATCAAGGTTCCAACCTCATGGTTTCACCCTCAACATCATGCTCCTAAAAATATGTTGCTTAGATAAAAAACTAGACTACACCATTAGACTCCTGGCGAAAAAACGGTTCAAATGAGTATAAACTCGGCATAATTCTGACACTGTGAAAATGTAGCCCCAAGGGAATCGCTAATTTTCCATGCTAGATCAAGGTTCCACCTCTACGTTGATTTTCGCACTCAACCTCCTCTCTATCAGTTGGGTGAATGGGAAAATCTGAGTTTAAATATAAAAAATTGGGCAGAATTTACAAAGGCCACATGGGGCATGCCGATTGGAAAAGCTATAAATAAGGTGTTCTTTGGAGGACGTCCTGAGGTCAAGCCTTCCATCTTGCCCCAACTTTCTTATTGTTTTTGCGCCATTTGTTTTGTGGTAATGCATAGTTATGGGGTCGTTGGTGAGGGTCGCCCCACCTAAGTTAGTGTGGGTTTGACCCGTTGCCCCACTTTATTCCATTGGTATACCACTGAATAAAGTGGTTGACTATAATATAATATATATATTAATATATATATATATATATTATAATATATATATATATATATATATAAATATATATATATATATATATATATATATATATATATTAACCAATGGAAGGTGGTGGTGATGGCTTGCCTCCTATTTTTTTTATTATTTTTTTTCTTAAAATTAATTTGGTAAAAAGAAAATTCGGCCAAATTTGGGGTCACGAAAAATTTTAAAGATGCAACAATTTCACTAGTTCCATCCACTGGAAACCATCACTGCAAAGTGCCAAATTTTTGCCTCGTTGAGGGCCACCAAATTTAGTGGCTCCACCAAATTTAGCTGCCTCTCTACTAACTTTAGTCAATGGGCCTTGTTGACCAAAATTTTGACTGGCCATAACTTTCACATACGATGTCAAATTGAGGTGTTGTTTGTGTTGTTGGAATGCTTGCAATGATCTATTCGATCTGACCTTATTTTCACTACAATCCAACAACTTTGACTTTTGAGCCTTTCTTGAACCGTCTTTGATTTCTGAGCCTCTCTAGAGCCACCTAGGTCAACCTTACACTATTGGGATCCATGACCATTCCCCTAGGCCCGAGAGTGATATCATACACATTCCTTGAGGATCAGCCTCATTCTCCTCTTCTTTACTTATTTCTTACCAAATCCACTCTCGGGCCACCGTATTCATTCTTTGTCGAATTGAATTGAATGTGCACCCATACTCTACATTTGGCAAATCATCCCTCCATCTAGAAATAGCCCATTTGCATCACTTCATCTGCCTCATCAACCTCACACTGAGACCAACCAATGGGGCCCCTGTACTCAACAAAAAAACCATCGGCATCAATACACATGCCATTTTTTTCTTGGGGCACCCATCTTCATGTTTGTACATCCCAAATCACTTTTACATTATTTTGGCAAGTGACCAAAAAAAAATTAAGGAAAAATATTCTCACCCATATTTTTGTGTTTGTTACCTAGCGGAAATCCCTAGTCTCCCTTGGTTATAGCTTGATTTCATCACCATGCTAGGACCCATATTCATTTATTATCTACCATGATAGTCAGAACATACACATACCCACAATGGATGTCCTACGGACTTTGGGGGAACTTTGCCCAGAAAATTTGTTTTGACTGTCACCACATGCATTACAGTTCCAACCTTGGGAATTTTTCTATATCCACCCATATTGTCAAATCTTGTTATCATGCCTTTATAACCCACTATATTACAACCATCTATATTCCTTCACAATGATTCCTTGATTAGCTTTTCGGGCAGTTGGCCCATCTCTCCTATCAACTTCAACACTTATCTTCCAGGTATCGAAGAAGTACCTTGGTTCCTCCCTCCTTTAAGGGAAAACCTTGGGTGGTGGAGTGGGAATCACTATTTCCCATTGATGTCATCAATCTCCATGACATTCGACACTATCATATATTTTCATGTCAGGTTAGTATTGTACTTTGTGACTGTTGTAGTTCTCTCATTTAGCCAAAGACCCATGCATCCTGTAATACCTCGTTAAGAAGTGCTTACATTTGAAGCATGGGAGGTACCCAAAGTCAAATACCCATGCATCCCTTAGCACCTCATTTAGCAGTTCTTCGCCTTTGATGCATGGGGGCACCTAATTCAATCTATTTGTCATAGACACCCCTGAGGGTGTAAGCAGTTACTATCATCAGCCATCAGTATGTCAACCACATCCATGTTGACTTGACATCACCATTTCCTATATAATTATAATACTTAGTCATAGTCATCACAACAAGCATAGGGTATTCTCAACTTGTTTAGACACTTTTGTAACATTATTTCTTCTTAGCATGGTTCTCTTCAGTTCCCAGTCAAGGATTTTCCCTAATCATCTCCAAGGTAAGTTTCTCTATCTCTCAATAATTTTAGCAAGACTCTTATTAGATCAACGAAAGCTTGATGTATTTCGGTTATACACTTTCTTCTAACCTCATACATCAGGGGGAAACTGTTATCATGTGAAAATCGTACACTCATCTGTATACATTGGAAGACACTCAAAGTCATTGATCAACACATACAAAGGTTACATTTTCAACGAAATTCAACATGAAGACCAAAAATTAAAATATTTCCTTAGGTTCAAGTTAAAAAATTGAACCGCATGGGTGCACCATTACTGGAAATTAATGATTGCATGAATATTTCTTCGATAGTCACATAGTCACAAAAAATCTAGTCAGCACCTCACGCCACAAACTTGCTTGAGAAACACTCCAAATCTTGACATGATGGGCTGACAAATTTGAGCCTTGAGCCCCAAGAAGCCTTAAAGGAAAGCATATGGTAGCTCTCATCTCATTTATGAGGTGAACCACCACATCAATGAGCCAAGGAGGGAAGGAGTGTCTAAGAAACTCTATAAATACAATTTCATGGAGAGTTAAGAAACAAGAAGAAGTAAAGCATTGTTATGCTGCCAAAATTTCTCCCTAGAAATCAAGAATTTCATTGAGAAGAGGATTCCATCATTGAGAGTGTCTTTTATACTTATTTGAGAGAGAGAGAGAGAGAGAGTGCTTGCAAGGAGATTAAAGAAAGGGAATTCCTTGTTGAGTATTTTTTAGTGCCATTTCTCAAAGAATTTTCTCCAAGTGTCTTTTATTTATATATTCTAACTCTTCTAGATTCAACAACCAATAAAGGGAACCATTTTCCTGAGCTTTGTTGATGTTTCTGCTTCATTAAGCATTGTTTATGTGTTATCTAGTGCAGTTTTTACTTTATGCATATTTATGCATTTTTCCATTACTTTCAATACTTCGTTTAATAACAACCAATTACTTGTATGCCCCTTGTAGGTAACAACCAACTCCAAGGAAGGTGTATTTGGTACTCCATAGTGACAATCACATAAATACAAGGGTTGAGGGAGTCAACATAACCACTAGTAGGTTATCAGGTTGTATTATAATCAGGCCAATACGAGAAAAACGGGTTCCATTATTTTCTAGTGCATTTGTACCATAGATGAGAAGAGTAGTCGATAGTGATAGGGAGAGAGCACATAGACAATATTTGTGCACTATAGTATCTCACAGGCCAAAGGCCTTACGTTTTTGTACTCATATCAATTTTTTATTCAAATAAAGGGAGTAGAGAAACCTCACCTTCCAGTTGAGTTTTCTCCCAAAGGGGTTTTCTAGGTTGTATCTTGTGTCATTCGTGGTTTCTGAGTTTTTATTTCAATGTTCTGTATTTTATGCATAATTATAATTTGCATGTATACACAATAAATTGTAATTGACATATCCAAAAATCTAAAGAAAAATAAACCCTCATAGTGTAGGTTTTAGATTTTGAAGTGTAATTTATCAGATTTGTTGTTACGAATTATCCAATGGAATATCCATGGAAGTTTTCGATTTAGAAGCTAGTTAAGAGTCATTTACCTACCATGTTCTAAACCATAAGCTGCCATGGATATTCCATTGAGCAATTCATAACAATAGATATGATAAATTATATTTAAAGTTTTGAAATCTACAATGAGGGTTTATTTCTCTTTAAATTTTTGGATATGTCAATTATCGTTTATTGTGTATGCATGTAATTCATAATTGTGCAAAAATTAGAGAACATTGAAATAAAAACTCAAAAATCATGATTGTTATGAAATGTCCCATGGAATATCCATGGAAATTTATAGTTCAGATATGTTGTTACAAATTGTTTTGCTTATTCTTGTGAGGATGTTTCTTTTTCGTATGCTTGTTTGTATATTTTCGTTGGGGCACTGAGGCATTGTTGGATATTGCAGTGTTGATCACTCCAAGATGTAAGACCTTTTCTTACTTCCTTGACCAAAGAATCATGAAAAGACTCAAAAGAGGGTTCTATGTTTTTGGTTGCATAAAAGGTAGATACAACATAGAATATGGAGTACCAAGGTTAGCAAGAATAACATATATGCATCAATCATCCTTCATATAAATTTTGAAATCTTGAAACAAGACCAAGTGTTTTAAACTTAGGTCGATAATCTTCAATGCAAGGAAGTCATTGGGATTTAAAGACATTATCTAATTTTCAAGTTGGTGGGAAAAATCATATTGTGTCGGCCAAATACTTTATTCAACTTTCCTAAGCTTCATATGTGCCATTAATGCCTTGAATATGAAACCTTAAATTTGTTGGGTGTGTGTTATATTCTTTCGATGAATAGCCCCAGGCATGAAGCCGAGGGTTAGAGGGGCGGCAGCAGCCCCCCCCTCCCGTTGGGGGGTTTGAGAGGGGTAGTATCCCAAGGCAGCGCCCCAATGTTTTTTTTTGGGACCCTATATTAGGTGGGCGGACCTACCTATGGTTTTGTGCATGAGTTTTTCACATGGTTTTGGGCATGATGGTTTTTTGCCCATGGTATATTATACATCCAGTCAAGGGAACTATGGTTATGTTCTAATCCAACGTTAATGGATTGAGGTTTATGGATGCTTCGACATGTATATATATGTATTGTAACATTGAAAGGAATATAATAAAAGAAAATCAATCTAGTAGCCCTAGTTTTGGGATCCAAGGGAAAATATTTGTGTATATCTTTTTTATGTTTTATGCTCTCACCATTGTTTTTTTTTTTTTTTAAGAATTAGTTTGCAGGTAATTCTTGCATAGGGTTAAAACCTACATTTTGTATTAGAGTTGTTTTGAATTCAAGTGGACACCTTTGCTACTAAGGGGTTTTTCTTGAGCTTATGGTAGACCTTGTTTAGTGGGAGATTTGTGAGATCGATTCTAGCAGTGAAAGAAGATGGTGAGTAGTGGAAAGATAGAGATCGAGATATTTAATGGCCAAAGTTTTCAGTTGTGGAAACTCAAGATGGAGGATCTGCTGGTGGATAAAGATCAATGGATCGCAGTAGAGCCGAGTACTTGTTTTCTTATTTGGGTCTGACCCAAGTTCAGAAGAGTTATTTAGCCAAACAAATCTCGCAGCTACCAACCCTTTTGCCAACAGCCCGTAGAGCGTGAACTGAGGTCTCACCCGAGGTAGTAGGGGAGGGTGTTGGAACCAGGTTTCCACACCCTAGGGATGTCTTGGTGTGGTCTGGAGGTTTCGCGCACTGGTTTACAGCTCTACGTTGCTCGGTATTAGCACAAATTCGGCTTGATTATGTTTTTCTTTTTAGTGCGCTATTCTATTAGATGATTTGGTTACCAATTACCAAGGTCTTTAAGCAAACATTTAATCAACACAACTAATTTGCGTATTAAAATAAACCTAGATTTATATTCATTCCAACCATAAGCAGATGAAATTAAACAGATACTATGACAGTTCAGAAAAAACACTATATTTTAGGAGAAACTTATCTTTATTTCCACTTTATCCTTAATACATCCAGATCCGCACTATGCACTTAGCTGCAGGGGTCCGTGCACACAGTTGTGGACTTTTCTCGGCCTCTATGCACACAGCTACAAAGCCTCTACCTACTACCCCAATCCCTCGTCTCGTACTTACAGATGCTTTTAGACTATCTTCTTCAAGAATCCATTACATTTCATATTTAGATTCACTATCAAAACTATTCTCTTTCTACCCATAGAGCCTCGCTCTATTTATACCCTTCTTTGGCCCACGATCCCTGCATGGGCCGACTCTCTTTACATTATTTTTGGGCGGGCTACCCTTTGACTTGACCTATTATAATTCACGCTCCATGCTTCTAGCAGAGTCTTTATCCTAACTTTACCCAAAATATCCAGCTTCGCGCCCTCTAATCATTGCGTGGGGCTTCCGCTACCCAATAGTCCCCCAACACAATCATCATGACTCGTCCCGAGTCACTCGGCTGGTAGGGCGATCTTCTCACGGAGGTTGGTTACTAGCATCTGCACAATGCGTGTTTCTTCAACAAATTCTATGGCGATCTATTGTACTTGTTCCACCCAAGTCACTAATGCATCAGTGTCAGTTGGATTCGCTTGCTCGGAATTGCATATTGCCTGCATATGTGCTAATTTTCCCTCAATCATTGTAGAGACAGCAAACGCTTCATCGAGCCAAGTCTAAATGCGTTCTTTAATCTCTACCTCTTGTTTCCATGCAATGTCCATTTGGGCTTTGAGAACCTATGCCTCCCACATTTTGGTCAGTCGCTATGTGAGAGCATCCATCTATGCATCACCACAAGCTGTATCATAGGCCTGTTGCAGTGTGCGTGTCTCAGCTTCTATGTATTGTATGGTGGGGTCCTCCTAGAGAGATGTAAGTCTACCAATAGACTGATCTAAGAGCCCTAAATATTCACAGATAGCGCACCTCATTGTTTCCATGCCTGCTTGAATTTCTACGCAACATTGTTCACAATCCACCAATGGTTATTGCGCCTGGAGTCTGAGTTCTGTTATTTGTCGAGTAAGCTCCCCCTGTGCTTTTGCAGTCACCTCTTGGGCCATGCGAGCTCCTACAGCCATGCGTTGAACCTTGGTAACAGTTGGAAGGTCCACGGGGATATCTAACACTAGGACCATGTTGCATGCTTCTAACACAGCTTGTTCGATGTTCTGATAACATTCAACCAAGGCAGCATTCTAAAGATGTACATGTTCCAACTCGGTTTTTTGCTCCATTAAAGTGTGAAGGACATGACTTTCCCTCGTCCGGAGTTTGTTAGTGATTCCATCTTGAAGTTGGTAGAGTTACCCCCCAGGTAGGGCAGCCAGATTTAACTCCCAACTACGATCATCACTAGTGCCTTTGGCTAGGATAGCATCGGCTGGCTATAGTACAATGTTCGGTGTGGGTATGCACACCATCTACTTAACTGCAGTTGTATTGTCGACGAGGTGGACCCTGCCCAAAGAGCACGCCTGCATTGCCTCCAATTGCATCCTAATCTCCCCCAACATAATTGTTTGCTCTGTAATTAGAACAGGCAAGGCACTGGTAGTGTTAGGACTCGCTATGAATTCCTTCTCCAAATCCTTCGCTATTTTGGACTTTTTCTGGGTAGTTGGTGAGTCTTGTGTGCGCGATCGCTTGACCTGGTCCATGTGGTCCTACGTCTCTGTTTCCTAGTCTGACTCAAATACCTACTCTATCGTGATCTCTTTTGTTTTTGGATTCTTAGACGCTTCTTACTGCGAGGCCATCTATTGTTCCTGACATGCCTTTTCTGCCAAGTGCATGAGCCGCTGCTGGCAGTCCTTCTTCTACTATTGCGCAGTGAGTTGGTCGAGGATGGCCTTATCTGGGGTGTGCCATTCTAGTGGCCACACTGCCAAAACTTTGTAGGTTGCCTCATTTGTTTCCATGAACGGGAGTGTGACCCAGGACTGTTTCGAATCCTTTTGCGCTCGGATGTACAAGTGATGTATGTCAACTTTAAACTCGGCCGTGCTCTAGAAATTATTATAGATCATGGGAGACATTCACGGTCGTTGAGAAATCCTTGTCCTTATGCTTCCTTCCATAGAGGTCCAAAATGCGTGAATTATGGAAACCCTTGTCGCATCTCTGGTACCACATAGTTCCATATACCGCACTGCCTCAGGGAGGTCTTCTGTAATGTTGGGGAACTAGCTATCCTGCAGTAGTTTGCCTATAACCAAGAGGATTGACAAAAGCAACCATGCATAGTGAAATGTCTTACCTTTGTCCTGTGCTTCTTAACAGTTGGTCAGGAATTCATTGCATAAGAATTGTGCCCAATTGAATTGAACCCCTTTGGCACACTATCCAGCCAGTGCAAGGACAGAAATAAGCACTTTGTCTACGTGACATTTCCTCATGAGTTTACAAGCAAGGAGTTGGGTAGCCACTCAGACGACTCGGTAATTGATGTTGGCTATGACATATCCACACTTACCTTTCTCCAACTGATATCGTGTTTTTGTTGTTTCGGCAAGTCCTATCTCGCTACTGGTTCCTGCAGTGTCAGCAGGATCATTTCCTTTCAGCGGTAGGTGCATTATTCGGTGGATTAGTTCAACGATGATTAGGATCAGCTCTTCCAACCACAGGAATCCATCATGTACCAGACAGAGTAGTTGTCGGATTACAAATGTGGTAATAGTCATGCGGTGGTAGTGAGGTAGCCACCTAAGGTTAAGGATGCCCACCTTCTCCACACGTAATAGCCATACCTACGGCAATAACATGTCTATGGCCAGCTCAGGGAACTTATTGCAGTCGACTAGATCCCAATCTTCAAACTTGATGCTCGGAACGTGCCCCAACAGCAAGCCTTCAAACCTTATTTCATTCGGAAGAAGCGGGGCATGAAGCTCAGCCTTCTTAACGTCTAAGTTCTTGGGTAGCTTGCCTGACCTGCACCATGGAGAAAGATATGGAGGTAACGATGGGAGTTGGAATGCATCCACCTCTTCCTCGGCCTGTGCATCTATCTGGTCAAGCAACTCTTGGAGGGCATCGTCATCCTCGTCGGTTTCAGTAGAAACATATTTGCCCTTATCAGCTGTAGATTGCTTGGTGAAGCGTGGTGAGGCTCGAACTATTCCTATCTTTTGCTAAGTCTTCTTCTTTCGCAGTGTGCGTGGGGATTTCGGAACCCCCGGCACTTGACTTCCACCCTCTAGCTCTTCCGGATTTAGCTGCATTTCTTTCGTGAATTGTGCTCAAGTTCTGACCATCATACTCATGCGTTATCTAGGAGCTGACTGTTCGCTACTCTACTCTGATGTATAGTGCCAATATGCCCTTGTCGTGCCCCAAACATAAAATAAAGTTGAAATTTTAAATGACTTTCTTCCCTCCTTTTTTAGTGTAGGGCTAACGTTCCCTCGACAGATCTTAGTGGATCTGAATCAGAACCTTCACCTTAAAGGTCCGTCATCACCCGATCCTTCCTACCATACTGTAATGTCCTTGTCATGAATAGTGGTGCTAATGGTCATCTCTTGACTGGTCCGCATGGTAGCACAGTCCCTCGGGCGCTGCTTCAATTGGAAGGGAATTGTTTCGCCAGACCAGCTTCCTGTAGACTGGTTTATAGTCCCATGCCTTCTTTCAACTGCTCGAGGCACTGAGACTATAACGTCAACCACCAGATAGGTGTTCGCACCACTAGTGCATCGTCGTAATGTCCCTACCAGCCCGGGCTGTGAACACCGCTCGGTCACTCCGGTAGCCATTTTTTCATTCTGAGGATGTGTGCGCAGCCATGATAGCAAGGTCATAGCTTAATCATTCTTAGCAGTATTCCTAAGAAATCTGACTCACCTTATGTGCAGAGGGGCTATGTTGTTGTGAGTGTCATGGTGTGACATTTTGCTAAATCTGTTCCCAAATATCGCTCTTTGGTCTCTCGACCCTATGCAGGGCCTACAACTATTCAGCTTCCTCTAAGCTTTCTTCCATCGCTTACTCCAGACCCATCTAGGCCGCGGTATTTGCAACTTCCAAGAGGTTTGTGTCATTGGATGGCCACGATGTGTGCTGCCCCATATGTCCTTATGGATGTTGTCATTGGCTATTGGTGACCAAAGTCGCTTTAGGCTACTTCTCTTAGTTTGACTAGCCACTTGTGCCTGCACCTATCCGCAACCTCCATGATTTTTCCTTTGCTTTATTATGACTACCCTTTTTGCTGAAGCCAAGTTCATTTGGGGTGCTACCATAGATATTATTGGCGCACCTATTTTCAACCTCACCGAGGCAACCAAATTTTCAGTTTTCTTCGCAGATTGTTCTATGGCTCCTGTCACGACCATCATGTTGCAATTTAATGCGGTTACTTCATGCAGTTGGTTCTACCATCGTTCAACCTCTTCATCTGAATCTGACGTGCAAGAGCTATCGCGGTCCCATGAGAGTCGATTGTCCGTTATTGGGTTCACCCTATCCTGATCTCGCTTTGTGGGCTAATAGATGCAGTCTAGTTCCCCATCACTATCGTCATCGCGCACAGGTTTAGTATAACATGTTCCTTCAGCTAGATCCAATGGAATCACTACTCGAAGAGAATTCTTTTCAAAGATCATCTTTCGTTTCTTGAGGTTAATGATTCCATTCATGTCTATTGCCCAATCTATCCCTATCAATATTGGATATGGGTTACTATCATCCACAATTTCAATGACTTCAAAATCTATTTGCATGCTAGTGCCGTCGATGTCCATTGTAACCCCTTGCATCCTTCCCATAGGTATAATCTTTTACTGGTTGTCCATCCATAACTAGATCGAGGACCATTACAGCATAGGCCTGCCCATGCGTTCCCAAGTCTATTTTGGTAGGACATTTTTGTCAGACCCCAGATCTAAAATGACCTGGTCCATCTCATAGTCGCCAATATGGATAATCAATCACATCTCCCGACTGGTACGCAAAACATGTTTGCCCAATTTGCAGAGTAGGCGTGGTTTGTCTGCCCCATCACATCTAGTTATTAATTATTGTAACCCTTTTACCACTTTAGCATCCCTCAAAAGCTTCATACAGGTTTCTAAGAAGGTAATTATCAAAGACCTCTCCTGTTCCAATTCCGGTTGTCCCTTACTACCCAAATTCGGTGCTTCTGCAAAAATTTTCTTAGCCTCCAAAAAGGTTTCCTTTGCTTGCACCAAATCAAATTCTGGTTGTTTGGCAGGAGCCTTATGAAGCCACGTATCCTCTTCCGGCTTCTTCCCATTATCTTCCCATGTAGTTGCGCCTCTCATAAGCATCATGTTTATGTTTGGGTCTTCGATGCGTGGTTTAGCCTTCATCATCTGGACATTCTGAGTGAGGCTACCTAGGAGCACTCCTCTTTCCCATAATTCAGAAATCAGTGTAGGGGGGGAAACGAAACCATTTTTTGGCTTATTTGGGCCTAACCTAGATTCGGAAGAGTTATTTAGCCAAACAAATCCTGCAGCTACCACCCTTTTAGCAGCAGCCCGCAGAGCGCGGACTGAGGTCTCACTCCAGGTAGCAGGGGAAGGTGTTGGAACTAGGTTTCCACAACCTAGGGATGTCTTGGTGTGGTCTGGAGGTTTCGCACACTAGTTTACAGCTCCGCCCTGCTCAATATTCGCATAGGTCTGTCTTGATTATGTTTTTATAATTTTAGTGTGATATTCTATTAGATGATGTGGTTACCAATTACCAAGGTCTTTAAGCAAACATTTAATCAACACAACTGATTTGTGTATTAAAATAAACCCAGATTTATACTTATTCCAACCATAAGTAGGTGAAATTAAACAGATACTATGACAATTCAGAAAAAACATAGAATTTCAGGAGAAACTTATCTTTATTTCCACTTTATCCTTAATACATCTAGATCTTCCCTGCGCACTCAGCTGTAGGGTTCCGCGCACACAGCTATGAACTTTCTCGGCCTCTGCACACACAGCTGCAGAGCCTCTACCTACTACCCCAATCCCTCAACTCAGACTTACAAACGCTTTCAAACTATCTTCTTCAAGAACCCATTACATTTCATATTTTAGATTCACTATCAAAACTCTACTCTTTCTACAGATAGAGCCTCGCTCTATTTATACCCTTCCTTGGCCCACGATCCCTGCATGGGCCTACTCTCCTTACATTATTTTTGGGCATGCTACCCTTTGACTCGACCTATTATAATTCATGCTCCACTTTTCCAGCAGAGTCTTTATCCTAACTTTACCCAAAATATCCAGCTTCGTGCCCTCTAATCATTGTGCGGGGCTTCTGCTACCCAATAGTACTAAACTAATGACAATGTCAGATGAAGATTGGGGGAAGTTGGATCAGAAAGTAAAGAGAACAATACAATTGTGTATCTTAGATTTAGTATTATTGAATGTATCAGGGGAAGCTACGGGGAAGGATTTGTAGGATAAGTTAGGGCCTTTGTACCAATCTAAGTCTCTGGTGAAAAAATTGTTCCTATGGAAAAAGTTGTATAACCTGAGGATGAAGGATGGAGACTCGGTGAAAGAGCATATGAATTCATTTAATAATGTGGTAATCCAGTTGTTATCTATTGATAGTAAAATTTCAGATGAAGATAAGTGCAACAGTTTGTTTTGTTCTCTACCAAATTTGTGGGATAGTCTGGCTATTGCAATAGGTAGCAATACAACTACCTTGAAGTTTGATCAAATAGTGTCATCCTTGCTATTGGAGGAGATGAGATGAAAAATATGGAGGGGAAAAATAGAGATTCCTTGTTTGTACGACGATAGTCCCAGAATA
This sequence comes from Pinus taeda, assembly GCA_000404065.3. Taxonomy (NCBI): domain Eukaryota; kingdom Viridiplantae; phylum Streptophyta; class Pinopsida; order Pinales; family Pinaceae; genus Pinus; species Pinus taeda. The sequence goes on along the minus strand of APFE031450274.1, from coordinate 12,382 downwards.
GAAATAAAAATAAGTCCTTGAGTGGCAGATATGAATCTAGAAGGAGATTTGAATCTCCAAGAAAACCTGTAAGGGTGTGCTGGAAATGCAGAAAGGAAGGACACTTCAAAAAGGACTGTAGATCTAAATCTACTAAGAAAGGAAAGGGATCTAATGTTTCTCCTTCTGCAAAGACAAAAACCACCTTGGAGGAAGGTGGGGATGTGTAATTTGCTTCTTCTTCAAGTACACATGTAGATCATGAGGCATGGTTGATTGACTCAAGTGCATCCTTTCACTTCACTCCCCATAGGGAGTTGTTCTTCGAGTATGATAAATATGATGGTGGTGATGTCTTATTAGGGAATGATAGGAAGGATAGAATCATCAGATGTGGAAAATTCAAGGTTAAGTTGTGAGGTGGAAGGATTAGAACACTTCTGGGTGTTTTTTATATTCTTGCATTGGCCAAAAATCTTATTTTTGTAAGCAAGTTGGATGATGCAGGCGTTAAAAAAATGTTCGAGAAAGATACCTGCAAGATGTTTCATAGAGCACTAGTTTTGATGTAAGTATTTCATATTGGAACTGTGTACAAGCTTCTAGGTAGCACTTTTATTGAGGGGTGCAATAGTTTTATGGTTCCTGAAAGTGGAGCAGAAAACCTTGTGGTCTCTGGAGAAAATACCATGCTACGACATCAAAGGCTTGGACATATTGGAGATAAGGGCCTTTGAATACTTCATGGTAATGGTATGGTAAAAGGTATGTCTAATTTCTCTCTGGATTTCAATTTTTGTGAACATTGTGTATATGGGAAGCAAAATCGGGTGACTTTAGCCTCTGCTACTAAGAGGGCAAAAGTGATATTAAAGCTTGTGCACAATTATGTGTTTGGACTTATGTCAGTTCCATCACTGGGTAAGTCTATGTACTATGTAGCCTTTATAGATGACCTCTCAAGGAATACATGGATATATTTCCTTAGGTATAAATCTGAAGTCTTTGACAGGTTTAAAGAATTTAAGGCTCTAGTGGAAAACCTAACAGAGAAGAAGATAAAAGTGTTGAGGACAAATAATGGTGGAGAGTTCTGCAAGAAGAAATTTGAAGAGTTCTATAAGAAGTGTGGTATAGCATGGTAGAAAAACACACCATACACACCTTAGAAAAATGGAGTTGTAGAAAGAATGAATATTATGTTGATGGAAAAGGCAAGAAGCATGTTTAGTGGTGTTAGTTAGGACAAGAATTCTGAGCAGAGGTAGTGGAGACTACATGTTATCTGGTTAATAGATCACCTTCATTAGCATTGGAGGATAAGTCTCCACATGAGGTATGGACAGGTAAGAAACCCTCTCTTTCACAACTGAGGGATTTGGTTCTGACGCATATGTACATGTTCCAAAGGAGAAAAGAACCAAGTTGGATAGTAAATCTAAAAGGTGCATCTTTATTGGGTATAAGGATGGTTTAAAAGGTTATAATCTTTGGAACCCATAAACAAGGAAGGTTGTGTACAGCCAAGATGTGGTGTTTCCAAAGGTGAAAGATATGAAACATGAATTCCTACCAAAGGAGCCTAAGAAGATAGAGTTTTAGCTAAAGGAGGAAGAATTAGACTCTACAAAAGAAGAGGAATCAGAAGATGAAGAGCCACAAAATATAGTTGTGAGAAGATCAATTCGAGAAAGAAGGCAGACAGAAAAATATATTCCATCTACATTCTATTCAAATTTTTCATTATCTATTACTGATGATTATCCCAGAACTGCAAGGAAGCGGTAGATTCAGAGGACGAAAAACTCCAGAAAGAGGCCATGGTTGATGAAATGACATCTTTGCACAAAAATGAGGCTTGAGATCTGGTATATTTTTCAGATGGAAGGAAACTCAATGGCAGAAAATGGGTATTTAAGAAAAATATGAATGCATAAGGTAAGGTGGAGAAATACAAATCTTGGTTGGTAGAAAAAGGTTATTCCCAGGTGTTGGGAATTGATTTTGGTGATATTTTTTCTCCTTTTTCCAAGGCAGCTTCTATTAGATTACTTTTATCTCTTGTTGTTGCTTTTGATTTTGAGGTAGAACAGATGTATGTGAAGACAACATTTTTCACGGGGATCTAGAAGAAGAGATCTACATGAAGCAACCTGAAGGCTTTGTGGTGAAGGGTAAGAAAGAACTGGTATGTAGTTTAAAAAAGTCTCTATATGGATTAAAACAGTCACCAAGGATGTGGTATCATAAATTTGGTACATTTATATGGGGACTTGGATTCACTAGAAGCAAAGTGGATCACTGTGTTTATTTTAAATGAATTGGTGGTTGTGTTATTTATTTGGTCTTCTATGTGGATGATATGTTGCTGATTGGGAATGACAAAGGAATTATCTAATATTTGAAGACACAATTTTCCTCCAAATTCGACATGAAATATCTTGGTGCTGCAAACTATATTTTGGACATGGAAATTAAATGAAATCGGGTAAACAGGAAGCTCTGTTTAAATCAAAGGAAGTATGTCGAGACAATATTGCAGAGGTTTAATATGCAGGATAGTAAACTGTTGAAGGTTCCTATTCCTATAGGTGTAAATTTGTTTGTTGAATAATGCCCCAAGACACAAGATGATGAAGAGGACATGTCTCGTGTTCCATACGCAAGTGTAGTCGGTAGCCTAATGTATGTAATGGTTTGTACCAGACCAAACATTGCACATGCAGTGGGCATATTGAGTAGGTTTATTTCAAAACTAGGGAAGGAGCATTGGACAACAGTGAAGTGGGTTTTCAGGTATTTGTGCAGTACTAGTGATTATGGTCTATGCTACCAAGGAAGACTAGGATTAGGTAGATTTTTGGACATCCACGGCTTCGTTGATGTAAATTGGGCTAGAGATTTGGATGAGAGAAGATCTACAAGTGGGTCACTGTGTTTAACCTATTTGGAGGTGCAGTTAGTTGGATGAGTAAGAGACAGTCTGTAGTGGCACTTTCAATTACAGAGGTAGAAGACATGGCAGCCACTCATGCCATCGAGGAAGCAGTTTGGTTGTAGATATTGTGTTCAAGTATGGGGCTAGTACATTGAGCTATAAGTATAGGTTGTGATGGCCAAAGTGCAACTTTCGTGGAAAATAACCTTGTTTATCATTTAAAGAAAAAGTACATTGATGTTCAATATCACTTTGTGAGGGATATGGTTGAGGACAAAAAGGTGTTGTTACTAAAGGTGGACACTTTGGAGAATATTGTATATGCATTGACAAAGTCTATGAGCATTGAGAAGTTTTCTTGGTGTATAGAAAAAATGGGTGTTGCAGGGGTGGACCAATGAGTAAGCTCTCTTGCGACCCCCTATATGGAAAGAAAATAATAAGTGGGAGAATGTTGGGTGTGTGTTATATTCTTTCCACGAGTAGCCCCATTTGTGAAGTGGGGGGTGGAAGTCCCCCTTGTCGGGGGGTTTGAAAGGGGTGGTTGTTATCGGGAAATCTAGTGTCTATGCGAAGATGCTAGTCCCACTAAGATGGGTAGCTATCTTAGAAATAAACAGATTAAAGTTACTTTCATTTTCCTTTACGAGAAATAGATAGGAGAGGAGCAAAGAGTACCAACCTCGATATTTCACTTGGTTCTTCACTTGTTCCTTCTCTTCTCTGACAGATCTTTGCCGCTCTTTCCTTGACCACTCCGCTTCAAAGAGTACCTGTAAAGTCAAAGCAACATAATACCTTCAAAGTGCAGAGATCTACAATCATAAACAATATAGGACCAGATATATTTGGACCACACATATGCATATATTAGCAAACATACAAGAATGTGGAGGAAAACTTGAATAGCTTTATTGATATAGAGATTAGAAGAGAGGATTACAACCCATTGATCTGACCAAACGTCATCCTCCCAGCATGAAAGCCCTTCTTCACCACATGAAAAGCTTAGATCACCCAACACTATGATATTCCACAAAGAAACCAACAACACTTCCTTACAAGATACAAGATTCCAGCCTTTGGATCTCTGGGATGAGGGATCCATATATAGATGATTGCAGGGGGGTGAGTCAGCTTCTGGGATTTTTTATTAGTGTCTCTCTCTGATAGTTCTTGATTCCACTTGGAGATTGATGATCTCTTACTCATCCCTGTACGAATTCAAAGAGGCAAGTGTCACAGGAGAAGTTTCTAGAAGATTCCATGATCATCCACCTTGCAAACTATCTCTGCCATTTGTCAACTCTTGCCCATTGCACCCTACATAAGGGATTTTCAGTATGCATCACACTTTTTTCACTGAGCAGGTGAGATGCATTGCAACCTCTACACTGAGCAGTCTGTATGGTCCAGTTTTGACCAGTTCTGAGCAGTTTTCTGTGGAGAACTACTGGGAGATGATGTAATCAGCTGACCTTGTTCCTTTAGGGTATGAAACAACACTTTTAGGGACTTAGAAGCCCTTGGTTTATGGACATATGTGATTGGGGTTGCAGTGCCCAAATATGTCTATAACAGCTTCCCCCTAAAGCATGAGGTCATAGATCTTTGATGTTGGGTGAAATGCCTTATCATGAGGATCCGAGGTTTTTCAAACTGGAAGGTGACCTGTAATAAGATACAATACAATACATTATCTTCATAATATTTTCATGATCTAGCTGAGGCGGGCATTCCCATGCTTAGTTTTATAAATTCATTTTCATGTACATAGGATAGACAACCGTCTGTGTGGCAGACTGATGATTCTGATAGAGCCATCATCCTTTGATTTGGATGATCATCTATGTAACAATGATGTACATTTGATGTCTTTACTTTCCTGAATATATCGCAGCCTGGATGGATGAAACTAGATCCGGGGTCTTCAAAATCGTCCAATATTCACCCAGAGTACAAGTCGATCCTTGTGAAAAATTTTCTGGAGTCGAACATGGAAAGACATCGCCTGATTACCAGCCAATCATGTAAGTTGTTAACAGGCACAAGAGGAATCATCGATAATGATGATGACCCTCAAGGTACTACAATACAATTCGCATGGTGTGAAAATGGGACTTGGTGTCAAACACCATGCAAAATCTTTCGGTCGAAGGCCATTGATGTAAACCTGTCACTGGAAGTGAGAAACTTTCCATTGAGGCATGCAAGCTTCAAAGTACTGAAAGGATTGTTCCTAGGTCGACTTCTTGGATAATGAGCTATCGTCGACAAGAAGTGACCCATCGTAGGAGGGCTTTAATGAATCCCACATCTACGACACAAACGGATCAAATGATTTTCTGGAGGTGAAAACGATATGATGATATAGGGTTCAGGGTGGCGGTCATGAAAGGATGAAGCATGAAGGTATTGCAGTGGGTGAGACACAAGCTGGGTTGGTGAATTCTCTGATCGACTTCTCTTGAACATATCGGAAACACTGAAATGGATTGGTAGCGTTAACCCCAAATATGGATGGTACAATGGACCAATGGTAGCATGACCGGTGAACGAAATAATCCAACCCGACTCAATCATGGTGATGGAGTGAAAGTATCATGTTCAAGAGCGACTCGCTACCAATAAAGTTTCTTCAAGTTTTCTTCCCAATTTTCCCCAGTCATTACTGACTAGTACCTCTTTATTTTTATCAAGCTTGAGGAGGATAACATATGCTTTTTCTATAATAACCCGTCGCTATGTTTTAACGAGCCTAGCGACAGTGAAACTCGTTCTTGTCCCTATGGACAAGTTTGTCACTATTGGTTTTAACGAGTTTAACGACAAAGACAACTCGGTCCTTTTTCAATTTTAGAGAGTCTAAAAAGGGACAGAAAGGAAACTCCAGTAATCCTTTTTTGTCATATAATCCCTCAAGTCCGAAAAAGTATAAAATAATATGAAAGGGATGAATTTTCGATAGTTTTAACGAGTCAAACAAAACAAGCGCTCGATCTTTTTGTGTAATAATCCCTCAAGTCCAAAAATATTAAAATCTAGAGGAGGGATAGCACTTCCAGTAGCTTTAATGAGCTGGAGAGGCCAATTGCTTGGCAATCTTTTCATATTTTATGAGTCAGATGAAAAGGGCTTAAAGGAGACTCGTTTTTGAGGAACGAGTGATATTTTCAGGTAGCTGCTAATTCCAGGTAAGGTTTGGAATTTTCCAATCATGGTAGTGTTACAAGGATGGATAACAGAATCACTCATCGCAGATGTTCCTCAAAAGGGTAAACAATCAAATGGAGGCGTATGATCGGCTAACACAGAGTGGAGGTGACGGTAAGAACACGACCAGGGCTCAAAAGCTGAATATAATGCATTCGCAATGGTTATTTACCAGAAGGTGGTTCATTTTTTAATGAGCTTGAACTCTTGGGGAACATTTGCTCATTGCTTGGGTTTAATTTTTAATGAGATTAAACTTTGCATAAAAAACTACTCGTTCCAGTCGTATAATAAGGATGTATCACCGATAGGTTCAATTTTTAGGGAGCTTGCACCATTTGAAACTTTGCTCCGCTCCCTTTCGCATGCAAGCTAGGAATGACCAACTACTATCCTTGGGGTTAATTAACTACTAAGGTTAGGTAGGAAAAATTTTCCTTTACTTTGCTGGTGCCATCTGGCCCCTACAAAGGTGAACGGTCGATTTGACCAATCACCTAACTTAATTAGTTGAAGTCAGCAAAACTATGGGGTTAGCATTATGATGGTCGCTTTTCACTTGCGCGCAAAAAGGTTTGCATGCCCCCAGGTATAGTGAAGTAGAGTTTCCAGTTTACCCTTCAATTTGCAGACAAAACATTTGCTCTGTCGGGAAAGGCCTACCTTCTGATGGAGGTATCTTATTCCAGTCTAATCCCATTTCCCTAAACGGACGGGTGTGTCAGACTATTCATATATCCTTCGCAGAAACCTACCCTATACCTAAAGTTTTCCTGCCGAAGTAGACCAGGGTGCATGCCCCCTGTGTTTCAGTCATGGCCACCGAATTACTCACATTCTTCAAGTGGATGGACTAGAGATTGCTGAGACATTCCTTGCATGAAAAGACTAGTTAGGGATGGTACTTGACTATTAGCTATGTGTGAGCGGGGGAATGAAAGCCAGTCTATGAGCTGGACCACTCGGCCTTCATGCGGAAAACACATTACGCGAAAGAGTGAGGAGACAATGGCTCCCATGCTATAAATATAGTCATGCCCAAGGAGTATATTATAATCTAAAGGTCCTTGGACTACCATTACTTTCAAATACATGGTTTTCCCTCTCAAAGTTATAGGCAAACTCAGAAGGATCCCTAACGGTTGACTGGTTCCTTTATCGAAGCCTATTAGATTTCACATCTCAGGTAGAAGCGAGGGCGAACCAAGCACTTTCCAAGCAGTTGAGGAAAGGATACTCATAGAAGCCCCTTCATCTATGATGGCACCAATCATGACCATTCTGTAAGCTTGTACAATGATTCGAAATGGTACATTAGATGGTAAACGGGGTCTGCCTAGTAGATTCCAATCGAAAGAAACAACTAGTTTGCTCAGAGGTGGGACTAAATAAACAGCCAGATATGACCCTGAAGAACTTCCTTCCTGCGGTAAAGGAATGGGTAGATTTCCCCCATGTCCATTGGAGTCTGTGTTTATGAAAAGAATTTGAATAGTGTTGTTCTCATTCTCTTCAGTGACTGTATCATCTGAAGATGGACCTTTTGAAGATAGGACCGGGTCGACTACCACCTCAACCTTTTGACTTTTATCTGGTGTGGATTCAGAGGTTTTATATTCAATGATAGATGCTTTGACCGACCACAAAGTCGTGTCAGTCGGATTTTCAACTAGTGATGGACTTGGCAAGAGTTTCTTGTACCCAGGAGGAAGCTGTAGCAGTGAAGCAAGACAGTTATCCAAGACCCTTTTAGCTTCGTCCAATAAGGGACAACGATTGACGGCATGATTGCCTTCACATTGTTTGCAAGGAAATTTACATTTTCCTTTCTTTCTAGAGACTTCGTTTTCACTAGTTGACGGTGTACTCTCAACATGATCGTTAGAGGTTGATGACACCGGATTATGCAAAGGAGGGGACCAGTCCCTTAAGATCTGAGGGATGCAAGGACAATCTCGATGATAGTGGTCCCCTTTGCAAATGATACATGGAGATTTTGGTTTGGATGGTGCAGTGTGTGGATTTTCGCTAGATGATGCAGAGTTGTCCCTTTTTGCCTTTGGCTCCTTCTTTTTCTTCTCCTTCTCCTTTCTTCTTCTTCTTCTCAGTTACTTGGTCTTTAGTTTTACCAGCTTTACCAAGTGAAGAGGAAGGAGGGGAGGGAGAAACAAGCGAAGCAAAAGGTTGGGGGGTAACTCTAGTATCATCTAGTTGCTGACTTGATTGCTCAGGAATCGCAGCGGTTTGAACAACAGAGGTTGAGAAGAGCCATATTGGCAAGCCAATTGTCAGTCCTAGGAGGGACAATGTGGCCATATGAGGTGCACCAACATCTCCCCAAGAGGAGAAAGGAATAGGATCTCCCCCAAGGGGAAATCCTTGGTTGGTGGACTCCATTTTTCTCAACCTAAGACCAATGAGGGAACAATGACGTTATTTTGATTAAAATAAATTTTAGACACTTTGACAAAACTTGCTTTTTCAATTTTTAAGAGTCGAGAAAAAGTTAAACATGACTCTAGTTTCCTTCGATTTTTAATGAGCCTAAAGTGACAAGTGCTCAGATGGACCTTTTCCTTTAAGGAGTCTAAAAAGGAATGAAAGAGACTACTTTGGAAATCTAAATAGAGGGATTACCAAATCAATCACAAAACTGCAGAATAATTTTTATGATACGGCAGTCAATCTTCCCAAATGCTGTATTCAGTGCATTGTGATCGATAGGGCGGCAGACACGGATTCCTAAGGATAAAGGATATAGCCTATGTGGTCTCCCAATATATACTCGATGGTACATGGGAGCACAAGTCTGTGTTGGCACTTGTCATCTTAAAGAGGAGGAATCACCCAACCTACAATGAAAGTGATATTTACCAGGCTTTACAACGCCAGAATATGTCTCTATCCTAGACTTGTAAATGTTGTGCGTTAGGTTCCAAAGCATTTTTATGTTCATTGAATTTATTTTACAGTTGATCTTTCTTAAGAAGTTTTCCTTTCAGGTTCACCACGTGATGTAGATATACAATTCCTAAAATGCAATCTAAGATGATAAACAATCGTTTAATCTTATTTTTGCAATGAAAATCCTAGCTACTGAGGAAAGAGAAACGGGATTCTTCCAACATAGAGCAGAGAGCACACACTAGATGCATTGTCCTAAATCAAAATCAACAAGTAGTCTAAATGTAAATGCACATGCATGTATTTGCTTTCGCTTTCTTAATGTGTGAATGACAAAAAGAATGCTAAGTACAAATCTGAATCGTTTCAAGCGACAGTATTAACAATTTTCTTTTCAAAAAACGAAAGGAAGATAATGACGACACTTTGCGATTTTGAATTGAAAACTACTTTCGACACTTGAAAAACTATTAATCCAAATCAAATACAAGAGTAACAGTGTAATCGACCATCAAGAACAATAGGATTCTTTTCTTTGACTGAAAATGACACTTGCGACACTTCCAAATCAAAAGACAACAGTTTGATTACGCTACTCCTTTGTAAAGGAGAACTGTAAATGGCGAACAATACATAAAAACATTTACAGTTCTTTGTACTATGGAGGCTGAATCATGCAAAGGAAGGAGTTTCTACAGTGGTATACTAGTCACAGATAGCAAAACTCCTGAATAAAGCCGAAGAGAGTGAACAAAAAACCAAAATCTGGAAGCATAAGAGGTCTTATCTGATCATCGCACCTGTAACACAGGGAAAGAGCAATGCATCTCACCTACTACACATGGGAGGTGCGATGCATCCAGATTCCCAAGAGGAGAAGGTGTGATGGTCTAGGGATGAGACTTCAACTGAGTTCTTGGTCACACTTTGTAGCTCAGTTTAGGGATTTAGGCCGAGCAAATGATAGTCAGTGTTATGGATGGCAATCTTCTTTGGAAAAACCATGAGGGTATCTTATTAAACTGTTTGATTGACAATGAGGCTAACAAGATCATGGAAGAATTTCATGCAGGTGATTGTGGTGGACATTTGTATTGGAAGTCCACTGTGGATAAGATACTGAGAGTTGGTTACTATTGGCCCACTATTTTCTCTGATGTCAAGAAATTTACCACTTCATGTCATAAATGTCAAGTGTTTGAAGGAAAGAGACAGTTACTTCCACTACCTTTAAGGCGTATTGCAACAGAGAGACCATTTCAACAATGGGGCTTGGATTTCATTGGAGAAATTAACCCCTCATATTCAGGCCAACATAGATGGATTCTAGCAGCTACAGACTACTTCACTAAATGGATTGAGGAAATCCCATGTAGACAAGCAAATGACTCCACTATCATTCAGTTTCTTGAGACCAATATCCTTGCTAGATTTGGATGTCCTGATAAGATAATAACAGACAATGCTGCTGCTTTTAGATTTAAGAAGATGGTCAGCTTCTGCCACAAATTCCACATTACTTTGGGCCATTCCACTGCATATTATCCCCAAGGAAATGGCCTTGCAGAATCATCAAATAAAATCCTTGTAAACAT
>APFE031450273.1:47052-91871 GCA_000404065.3 Pinus taeda | reverse complement strand
CAAAATGAAAAGAATTTTGCACAAGAAATGTGGCTCTTAAAGGATACAAGAACCAACATAAAACCTTGAATTTCTTTCATAAGCACAACTGGTGTAGGGATGTTAGTAATGAGTGTAACACAAGGAAAACAGGGAAGTTAGACATGCTCCATTGTATTGCTTTCCTTGTATTGACCAACAAGATTCAGTTTGAAAGGAATACCACTTCTGCAACCCCATCTACCTACCCATCTACTTGCCTAGCATTTTTTGTTTCTTCTTGGAGAGTGCACTTGGACTTGCAGACCCTTATGTGCCTTTTCTTTTCCATTGGCTTTTTATTTTGATTGCCTATCTAGCACTACCCTTATTGCTTCCAAGGCCCCATATTTAGTAGTTGGGAACTTTATTTTCTCTGCGTAACTATTGGTCTGCCAAGATTGAACAGTTTGGCCAGACTTCTTTCTCTATTCTACAACAGAAAATTGAAACATGGCATGATCCAGATTAGACTGTTGGACCATCCATCACAATTTAGTAAACATGAAGGCATGTACACACCTTGCCTTGTCTTGGAAATATGGGATCTTTGTATCCGCAAAGCAGAGCATATTTGGCATTTGAATTTGCCAATCATGAAATATGAAACCTATTGGTATAGGTATCCAACAGCAGCAACACGAGTGTACCCGCATTGTCATCTCAAGTCATGTTGAGTCAAGCCATGAGTCATGTTGCCCAATACATCTCCACTATGGCCTTGTTGTCAATCAATGTGATGTAATGTGGAAGTCCAAGATACCCACTTTTTATCATAGAGTCATGTAAGTCGAAAAGTCATGGAAGTCGAATAGTCATGAGGGTAGTCGAACAACCACAAGGGTTAGTTTCACCCTTGGCTATAAATACCCCCTCATTTGTACATGTAAATGACTTTTCACCTGAGATCCTCCATCATAGCCAAGAGAGTATGTAATCTTTTCTTTGAGGAGTAAGTAGTGGCTCCAATGCCCCGATGATGGGGTTAGTGATGTATGGTGTAATGATGTGTCCTGGAACTTTTTCTTAATTCAAAAGCCTGTTAACAGACCAGCATGTTTTCACACATGTATTGTATCTATTGTAAGGATGATCTTTAGCACCTGTATTGCATGTTTCTTTAAACTCTGTTCTACATCTGAGCTATTTCATTTGTTGTAATGCATAATCTATTAATGGAAATGTGTTGTATATGTTGTTAATGTTGTCCCGTCTGTGTCGACTACTTTGCCGGACATCAGACAAACCCTTCACCTGCACCTTCCTGTAACAACCATTGCACTCGTTTAGACTATTCTGTGAGTGTTGTATGTGTTATCATATGTTGTATGTTGTGTCTACAGCATCTGAGTGGAATACTCTTTTGGAAGTTGTGTATGTACTTTTGTGTTGTGCGTTCTTAGCCAAGTTCGGACTGATCCATTTCAACCTAGAACTCACCTTCACCTTCTTCCCGGCACAATGAAAGAACCATTGACACAAGTACACTTACACTCACCAAGCATGTTAACCTAACTTCTCGAAGAGAAAGTGAACCACTCTCATGTGCTAACAAGAAAGAGCTGAGGCAAATCCTTAATACAATGGAAATCGAGCCATCATACCAGATGGGACTCCCATGCCAAACAGTGTGAGGTCTAGTTGGGACATCATACTGGGGTGATCCCCTGAGTGTTGATGGGTCCAACACTGTCAACATTTCTCGTGCTAGAAGGAGGGTAGCCAGCTGTACATGGCTGAAATTCCCCTCACACTCACTCACCAACCATCTAGTTAAGTTAGTAACTCGCACTCCCTCTCACCTACACATGACTTTGTAGTTGGTTCCTCCTCACCTCCCAGAATTGAACACGAGATTTCAGATCAACACCTTTGCTCCATCCGTCCCATCACTTGCAAGTTCGTGAAAGCAGTCGGACTAATCCCAGGAGTACAACATCTTTCACATACATCTAGGAAGCCATAAGCCATTCCCACAGGAGTTGTTGTGTCATCAGTGGAAGCAGTCCTCACTACTCTTGAAGGTTTGGAAGAAGCTATTGAATACAGAGAGGAACCTCCAATCTTCCTTGAATATGAACAAGGCACCCTTGTGATCTTGGGATCAAATTCTGATATAGGAGGAAGAGGGGAAGGCAGTGGAGGAGGTGGAGGTGTAGACCAGCCATAGACTCAGATCCAGAACCATTAGAATCTGAAGGAGAGGAAAAAAGGAAGAGGACAAAGAAGACGAAGAGATGGTTGACCCAAATCTTGAATGGATGACTCATAGACCATTAGCTCTCTCGGCTATTCTGTAAAAGATGCCAAATCGAACGAAGAGAATGAACATCAAGTTTAATCCTAACAGTGTGGTGAAGGCAGAAGACCACTTAGACAACTTCTGCCTACAACTACAAACCATCAAGGTAGGTTATGGCGACATAGATTGTAGATTGTTCCCATGTACCTTGGACGATCACACAGCTACGTGGTATCACAATGTTCCACCAAACTCCATAGAGAACTGGGGTACATTCAATGACATGTTCCTTGAAAATTTTGCTGATGACAAGATCTCAGCTATGTTACTGAAGGAATTGGGTAGCCTGAAGATGGAGGGGAAAGAAAAGGTAAAATATTTCAACCAAAGCCTTACACGCATATTGAAAAAATTTGCAGCAGACACCAAACCTCATGACTCCATCACTATTGATTACTACATGTTTGCACTGTCGACCAGCATTTCGCAGTTCGTCAAGCGAGTTGTCAAACCAACACTATTGGAAAATTGCGAAGAGGCTATTGTTGTCAAAAAAGACTGGTGCATGATTGGACTTATCAAGGATGATGAACTATCAAAGGACTCCCAAGATGTGAGTAGGAAGTCCCAAGAATGGCAAGCAAGGGTAGAGACAAAGAAGCAAATGATATTGAAACCCTCACTTGCCTCATCAAGAACTTAAGAACTAAAGTGTCAAAGCTTAAACAATGGAAAATAGATACATTTGCCTAGATAGAGACAGGGAAAAAACTGGTCTACTCAAGAAAATGTATAGAGCTCTATGTTCAATGTCGATCAGTGCGCAGATCCTGAGTTATGTTCATTCCATGAAGAACACCACCTTCAGAACTTCTGTTCAGATTGGAAGCGAGTTGCAAGCTCGATATACAATCATACACTTGATGCAAAGAATAGTATGCAGAAGTAGCTAGATGACAAAGGTTATGACGAAGGTATTGCACCTAGTGAAGAATCAAGTTTTGGACATGTCGTGAACGCATATCAGTGCTCGTAAGAAGTGTCAAAACATAAACACCAAGAAGCATCCCTCAAGACAAAATGACTGTTATAATATTAGGAGTAAAGGGGATCCCCCTATACTTGGGGAAATTAAAATGAAGATCAAACTACTAATAAGGAAGGGTGATCCACCAACCTCCCCAAAGAAGAAAAAACATAACAAGTCTGGGAAGACAACGGTGCATAAGAGTACATTCATGGGAAGAAAACTGTAAAACACTGTGTCGGGCAACACGAACATCTATTCTACCCCAGACACCTTAGTAAGTCTACCACCTATGGACTACAACATTGTTGATAACATGAAGAAAACTCGAGAAAACATCATTTTCTTCAAGTTGGCTAAGATCCAGAGTCAATGATATATCTTGCTACGTGCACTAGGATAGACATCAACAAACAACACAACCTCTACCAGCAAGGGAGCAAGCACACCTCTCAAATTACTTTCCACAGTGCTTAATACACTCTTGATGGAAGAAGCACACTCAGGTTGCCCCCCATTCTTGCTATCTTTTCAAATGTTCAACTAAAATGTTCACAACCGTCTAGTTGATTCTGACATGGAAGCCAACATCATGTCACTCTCCATTGCGAAAAAGATCAATGAACGATGGAGAAAAACATCCATGCAAAATCATCAAAATTGATCGAACATCGATACCAACCATTGGTGAACTATGAGATGTGATCATCCAACTATCTCATGATGCTCAAGTCCACCAATGCATCAACATAGTTGTTGTGGACATACCAGAAGTACATGGCCTACTACTCAGCAGAGACTGGTCCAGCAATCTAGATGGATATTTTGCTACAGACTAGTCTTGCATGTTGCTTCCGTAAAAGGGTAGATGAAACCAAATCCGGGTGTTATCCGAGAGGTATATGAAAAATAATTTCACTCCCTTTAATGGTGAGAACGGACTGTTGGCCTTCATAGATCTTATGTTTGGCAACTACCTCCTAGAACAGAGGTTGGAGTTTTATCCTGCATGGCCAACTCTGACGTCATTAGACAAGCAGTTGGGACTCCTTCCTCACCCAACGGATGATAATGAAACTTGTACAGTTTGTTTTTTTGATAGAATTAGTAGTAGCAACAATGGTAGTAGCAACATTACCATCACGCCAAATGGTCCATGTACAGACGATCTATGGGCTATGAGCCTTGACAAGTCAGGAACACATGATGGCCCAAGGATCGAGTGTATCTCAGTCATCCAAAACAATGGACAATGCATGGTTTCGAGCTTTCTGAAGTTCGAAGACAGAAACAATGATGCTGAGTATGAAGCACTCATGTTGAACACACAAAGGACCAACACTACGAATGAATGAAGCAACCTTGGAAACTACCACGATCCAAAGATGGTCAATCTTGGTATTAGCTACACACTACAACATCAACAAATTGTTGACCACTTGATCGAACAGTACCAGGATGAGTCTGTACGAGTAGATGATGACTTGAGTACACACTACCCATGAGAAATTCAACATGACATTCTAGGTAAAGGAGGAGACAAGCCATTGTAGCAAAGAATAGGTAACACATACATGTTGTTTTCTCTCCTTTTACCAAAAATATTGACTAACATTTTAAGTGTTTGGATTACTTTCAAAGTTCGTCATCATATTTGGTTTTCTAATTTAAATCCTACACGTAATAAATCTAGGAAAATTCACTTACGCATTGACTTCAGAAGCTTGAACCCCTCCCGGAATAAAAACAACTACCCCGTGCCATCATCTCAGCCCATGTTACACATAGTACTAAAACAATGATGTTGTCTTTACTTGAAGGTCTTCTGGAATGCCACCAGGTTCTGGTAGTTGAGCCCGATGGACTTACACTAGGCTATGAGAAGCTTGGCCCACAGATGTATTGTTTACAATCACTGGGTAGGAGGATTGACAAACTTCCTACCAATGGCCAAGATCTCAAACATTATATTCAGTAGGCCGGGCCGCACTCGTGCCATGTACATAGTTTGCTTGCTGCTTCTTGTTTCATTTGGTTTTTTTTGCTTATTATCTTTGATTTTTATTTTTTTTATTATGCTTACTATTTTTTTCACGTTCGACAACCTTCCTGCCAATGGCCAAGATCTCAAACATTATATTCAGTAGGTCAGGCCGCACTGATGCCATGTACATAGTTTGCTTGCTACTTCTTATTTCATTTGGTTTGTTTTGCTTATTATCTTTGATTTTTCTTTGTTTTATTATGCTTACCATTTTTTTCACATTTGTTTTGTTTATATGATATATTACTATTTTTGTTTTTGTAAATAAGTGTCGCCAACTACTACATACTAGCTTTTGAATAGAGTATGTGGTTGAAATTGGAAGAAACTTGTGACATTGTAGCACTTGGCCAGTCTTGTCCATCTTCTTTGTGCTTGGTTGTATCCTTCGGCCGATGAAGTCTTGAAGGAAAATACAAATTGTCTGCAAGGGAATTTTTGGTCCAACCGTGAATCTATGTCCACACCAGAAGCCCCATGCCTATACTCATATTTCTACTTTTTGTGTTCAAGCTTATCCAACTAGTAGAAATGGACAAGGGGAAATATAAATGAGCAAGCCTATGTCGGAGGTCTTACATGATTCTCTGAAGGAATAACCTCTTCTTCTCTTAATAAGTCAGGATCCCTCTTCTGCCCAAAAATAAATAAGTTCCTATGGATAGTCCTCTTGAAAAAGGCAAAGGTGAAAGAAGAGAAAGGCTTCCTACATAGAGAGGTGATGCATGCAACTCCACCAGGGTACTGACTAGGCTCGCTGGCAATGGAGAAATGTGTGTGTTACCACGTGACTCCACCGAGGTACTGTCCAGGCTTGCTCATAGCAGAGAAACACCAGAGATGAAAAATTATACTATGAAAATCTTCAACTTGCAAGCTAAACTACCCTCCCGGATTCGAAACACTTAGATTCAAGCTGAACTTTTGATTATGTTCGACTGAGTTGGCAAAGGGTGAAACACGTATGTCCATGAGGTAAGTGGGGAAATTGAAGTAACTTGCAAAATGATTCAATAATCCCCGAAAGACCAAGGCCTTGTGCTAGTAATAAACTGAAACAAAGAAGTTGGAGTTCTACCTGTGTGTTGCCAAGTGTTGTAGCAGCTACAAAAACCCTCCAAAATTTTGGCCTGCACCAATTTTAGAGCCTCACTTGAAGAGTTCAGTTGATGATTGCACACACTCAGGTTCACTCTGTGAGCTCATGTGAATCCTTACATCCGCCTTT
The DNA here is from genome assembly GCA_000404065.3 of Pinus taeda. Taxonomy (NCBI): domain Eukaryota; kingdom Viridiplantae; phylum Streptophyta; class Pinopsida; order Pinales; family Pinaceae; genus Pinus; species Pinus taeda. Next base: position 85,312 of record APFE031450273.1, on the reverse strand, counting down.
CTTGTTCATTGCATTCAAGTCACTACATCCTGATGTCTAAGTCATGCTTGTGACCATGTTCTGGTTATGCTTAAAGTCTTCACTTCATATGTGCTTTTTGTATTTGCTATAAAATCATCTGTCACACTCACATAGGCAGTCACATTCACTGTTGTGCAAGCATCATCTCGATCAATGAATGAGAAATCATGAGTGTCGCACTTGTCGGTTACACCGTTGGTTAGTCTTGTTGAACATATGTGTCTGGATGGTTTGGTAATTTTGTTGTCAAGTCATACGAGTGTGTGTCATATGATCACCTATGCATATTTCGATTGTTCACACACTTAGACATTTTTGCTGAAGGTTCTGACAATCCCACTCCCCTTTGACAACCGGACCATCACCATGCCATCTACTCAATCGACTGTCAACCAGAATAATGCAGAAGCACCAAGCTAGTGTTTTCAAGCTGCACTGCCCGCAAGTAATCCAATCAATTCTCATGTTGGTCACTCGGATAGTTGGGCCCAACAGTCACCCTGGGACTGACTCCCCTTAAAAATTGTGCAGAGGCCACTTACCTCACCTGCTCAACTGACTAAGGAAATTGTGTAAATAGGCTGAACAAACACCAAGTGCCCATCCATGTCTCCCTCAAAAAATTGCACAGTTTTCCCAGACAGCCATCTTGACAGTCAACCAACTCTTCATCTAAGAAATTGTGGAGTTTTCATGAGTAGGCCTTCTGCTTCCCATCAATTAGCTCAGCTCAGAAATTTCACAGAGATGATCAGGAGGCCGGCCTCTCGGCCTCAGTGTAGTTTCCCTTGCTAGTAGTCCCTAGCAGCAACTGCCAGTTCCCTCAAGGAATTGTGCAGTTTCTACTGCCAGTCTCCTGGGAAGCCAACTAGAAGTTACCTTCGGAAATTGTGCAACTTTGGATGCTAGTGACCCCAACAACCAGGTAGAAGTTCCCTCTGGGAATTACACAGTTTTGGTTGCTAGTCTTGTGGGTAGTTCCCCATAAAAACTATGTAATCCCTGCCTGTTGACCCATCATGAAGCTTGACCCATTCCTCTGGAAATTTGTGCAAATATGGATGTCTAGTCCCGCTTCCCGTTCATTCTCAAAAATGTGTAAAGAATGCCTAACTTGCCGTCATGTAGCCCATACTGTTCCTCCCAAAATTTGCGCAAATTTTCCTCCCAGCAGATCCAACCCTTTGCAGATAGTCACTGTCGATTTAGATTTCCGGTCTCCATCTCTCAATGACTCTTGCATAGTTTTCATCATAAGTTTCCTCGAGCCATCATCCCACATCATAGCCTTGCCTCCTCTCCCAGTCACCTGCATTTGAATGATCATGTGTCATGGTAGATTAGGAGGTTTTGGATTTGATGTCATCTCATCACGAGTGAATGTAGGTACAAGTACATCAACGAACATGGCAAGACGACGAATGGGATGAACTAAGAGAGCACATGCAAAATGACAGGTTCACCAATGGACGAACGAACGAAGAATGTGAAGCAGATGAACATGACAAACATGCATCTTCATGAAGACATCCATCACTCAACACTTCACCATGTGGAGGTGAAGCTATGATACACCATGAAGACATCCATCACTCAACAACACCATAGCTCGACATGCACTCCAGCAGCAACATGAGTGTACCAACATTGTCATGTCAAGTCATGTCAAGTCAAGTCATGATTCATGTCACCCACCTCTCCACTATGGACTTATTTTTAATCAATGTGATGTAACGTGGAAGTCCAAGAGACCCACTTGTTGAACATAGAGTCATGTAAGTCGAAAATTCATGGAAGTCGAATGGTCATGAGGGTAGTCAAACAACCGCAAGGGTCAGTTTCACCCTTGGCTATAAATACCCCCTCATTTTTACATGTAAATGACTTTTCACCTCATCTCCTCCTACGTTGCCAAGAGAGTCTATAATATTTTTGTTGAGGAGTAAGTAGTGGCTCCAATGCCCTGCTGACGGGGTTAGTGATGTATGGTGTAACGACGTGTCTTGGAACTTTCACTTAATTCAGAAGCATGTTAACAGGCCAACATGTTTTCACATGTGTATTGTATCTGTTGTAAGATTGACCTTTAACACTTGTAATGCATGTTGCTTTAACCTGTGTTCTACATTAAAATTGTTTCATTTTTTGTAATGCATAATCTATTAATGGAAAGGTGTTGTATATGTTGTTAATGTTGTCCCGTCCGTGTCGACTACTCTGCCAGACATCAAGCAGACCTTTCACCTAAACTTTGCTGTAACAACTGTTACACTCATTTGGACTGTTCCGTGAGTGTTGTACGTGTTATATTACCTTGTATGTTGTGGCTTCCGCGTCCAAGTGGACTGCTCTGCCGGAAGTTGTGTATGTCATTTTGTGTTTTGTGTTCTTAGTCGAGTTGGGACTGATCGCTTTCAACCTGGAAATCACCTTCACTGTCTTCTCCTCACAATGAAAGAACCATTGACACAAGCACACTTACACTCACCAGGCATGCGAACCTGACTTCTCGAAGACAATGTGAACCACTCTCCTGTGCTGATAAGCAAGAGTTGAGGCAAATCCTTAAGACAATGGCAACCAAGCCATCATATCGGATGGGACTCTCACACCAAATGGTGTGAGGTATAGTTGGGACTTGATCCCCTGAATGTTGGTGGGTCCAACACCGTTGACAGTCTGCTAACATGCGAATGATATTTTTGGGTGCGGCTGAAATGGCAACACATTGATGCATAATGTCTGTGCTGATATTCAAGTGTGTGCTGGTGTTCATGCACATCAAATTTCTAAAGTATATGTTCAGCTCTAGTTGGATTTTCTTCTTGTCTTTGCCTTGGTGAGTGCGTTGAATGGGTTGGATTGCATGCGTGTGCATAATGACATGAATTCTATTGAATCCCTTGCCTGTGATCAACGACACTGCTCACCATGTTTGCTCTGTGTGAGTTGTTGGGATGGATCTTTAACTTGTAGAAGCGCAATTTCATCCGTGAGTGCATGTTGCGGCCACTATTGTTCCTTTTCCTACTGCAAGTCATTCGTATGTCTGTGCAACTTCATGTTCTTCCTCAGTTGTTGCTTCAGCACATGCAACTCCTTCTTTGTTCCATTCTCTATCTTCGTGTGATCTTGATGTCGCGTCGTCACCTCATAGCTTGAGTCTCAAAAGTTGCTTTCATTATCGGTGGATTTTCTTGATCTTGCAACATTGTTCCACCTTTGTGTTGTTAACAACCTTCCTCTTGCATTCATTAAATTCGCTGCACTCACCACATTTGCTGCATTGACTGCATTCACTCAATTTGTTGTATTCGCTATGTTCGGTATGCTGTCTTCAACTTCTGTTCATGACGTTGCTTGTTGTGACATCATGATGTTCTTTTCTACGAACAATTTGATATCTTCATGAGTAGGCATGCTAATAGATATTTGAGCAACTGCATCTCCAGGTGTGCTCTGAATGGTGCCTTCAACTCTGCCCTCTTGGAAACCATTGTACTTGCAATACTTGGAGACATGGAAACACTTATGGAAAGGAATCTCTCACTCAAAAACCAAAATGATCTTGAGAACTGACTTGAAACATACCTATGTAACTGATCATGAAGGTTGCACAATTTCAGCTGGGAGGTCGGGAGACTGACTACCAAGACCGCACAAAGGCACAATCTATGTTGCTCGGAGATTGACTAATTACTGCAACTGCGCAATGCATAGTCCATTCTGGTTGTTGACTACTGGAATTGTGCAATGCACAATCTCAACTGGAAATGGCTGCTAGCTCAGTGACTGCATTGTGCAATTTTTTGGGCCAACAGTCATTGTCCCTAAGAAATGCGCAAAACAGTCTTGGAGGATAGTCACTTGGAAAAAATGCGCATTTCCTCAGAGGAAGACAGAGCCTTCCCTCTAAGGATTATGCAATGCTGTCTTGGTGAGGCAGAGTTTGGGCCAATGCTGCCCAGACTCGCTGACGGGCAACTGAAAGTGAATGTGAGTGTGAATGCATGGTTATACTGAGTGTAAGCATAAGTGAATGATCATGCATGCAAACGGGGAATGGCCGATTCAGAAAATGGAACAACATGCATGTGGATGAGGTGAGTTTCCAAATCAGTGACCGTTCATGAAAAATAGTTTCATGCATGCGACCACAGTGAAATAGCAAAAAAAACTGAAATAATGCTAGGACAAGCTAGTATACATGTAAAAGATAGCAAGCACTCATTGAAATCAAGCAAACAATACTCACACAAGTGAAAACACAATAAGCTACATAAATCTAGCACAAGGCATGGGAAGTGAGATCACCCCAAAACAACTGAGCTGAATGTGCCGACAACTCCTAGATGTGATGTGGGATGTCAGAGCTACAAGGCTGATGTGAGGAATAATCCCTGAAGCATTCGGTTGATGTGTTTTGATAACATCGAGGTTGTGATGCACATGCCAAAAATCTAGGGAAAGCAACACATGGTGGGAGGTTTCTGAAATGATCCTTGCATGTAACCTCCAACTGCTAGAAAATGATCCCTGAAATAAGGGACGCCTTTGCATTCTGCCTTGGGAGAAGCAGCCAATGCATGTAAGTCTGTTTTTCTTGGTCCAAGAGGGAACCAATCAACTCAGCTACGCATGCAAGAGACTGCTCAACTGGTTGGAGGAAATGCGCATTTTTGGGTAGGAGTTGGGTTGGCTACCCAAGAGATTTTCTGCAATTTCTGGGGAGAGCAGTTGATTGTTGCCTAGATTTGCGCAAATTTTGGGCTGAGCATCCCTCCTGGGGAAAATTGCACAATTCATGCTGGGAGTGTTGATTGGAAAAATTTTGCAATCTTGGAGCCCAGGAGGATACTAGATAGGAAAAGGCTGGTTGCCCTCCAAAAATGCACAATTTTCTTGGGGAAGCTTCTTAGCCCGTAGCTTGACCAAGTTTGGATGAACAACCTATGAGGGGAATGCATCAATCTAAGATCAACATGCTACCTTTATGCAAGAAAAACATTGAAGCTTGTGAACCTGATGAAGAAATACAAGCTATTGTGAAGGTTGGAAAGGAGGCTCCAAAGCAAAGCTAAGGAAAAATTTTGGAGGGTGGTTGTAGCCGCTACAACAAAATGATAGTTGAAGTGAGGGGGCTTCGATGGAAAGAGTGGCCTATTGGCTCAGACCTCAGCCACATGGGGATTAATATTACTGCAACCAGAGAGTGAAGGGCCAAGGTTGTGGGGAAGGGCAGTTAGGCTCAGCCCCCCGGCACATGGCCCATGTGGCTAGATTATTCCCCATAAGGGTTATTGGGGAATTTTATTATCCAACAAATTGCACCTTTGGTGGGCAAATTGGTCACCTCCGCAGTGGAAAATAGGGTGAATTTGTATTATAGTTAGACTGTTTGTCCCATTTTTAGGATGGATAATTGAGGAACTAAGGGGAGAGCTTATTGAAAGACATAAATTGGAGAGTTTTATGCCTTTTTGACCTCAAGAAGAGTCTATATAGGGGTTTTTGGACATTCTAGATCTAATGGTGACCTCTATTTATTGATTAAAGCACATCTAAAGAGACATTTCAAAGGTTCAAATTCATGGGTGTATGGATCAATCAGTGTTTTGGAGTAGTTCTTGAAGGTGTTTGAGCATGGAGAAGGCCTTGTAGGGGTTTTCTTACGTTCAGATTTTTACTGCACTAGCTGTTACTTGCAGGGTTCAACTCATTTATTATTTTCTCACTATGTCTTGTCGAGTAAATCTTTCTTTTGTATTTCAATGTGGAATTGAAGTACTTGTATGCTCATGTATGCTCATTTTCAGATGGAGTACAAGATCTTTGTAGGAGACACCTTGTGTTGTTGATGGTTTCATGAATGATTGTAGGTTGTCATGATGTTTATAGTGAGATTTATTTGTAGGAGAACATTTCCTTGAAGGATAAACTAGCCACTTATTTTATCTGCAAAATTTATGTACTCTTTTCCATAGAATATATAGAGAAGTCTAGCTATGTTGGTAGACCGGAAGATGTAGCCCATGAGGGCTGAACTCCGTCACAAAATTCTTTGTTGTTTCTCTTCATGATTCATGTATGAGTTAAATTATGAGATGTTTCTTATTTTTTAAGTTTACATGAAGAACTAACTCATAGTCCTTGAAGAGACCTTTGGAAACCTGTTTGGTCATAAGACCCATTTTTCCTTGCAAAGCGTCAAGAGAATGATCACTTTTTAGGAAGTGGAAGTTCTTGACATGCCTCTAAATTAGACATAAACTAAGGCCCATGCCTCTAAATTAAATATAAATTAAGGCCCATTTGACTATCCTTCAGCACATTAAACCTCTTTTTTTTCATTAGATAATGTATTTTTAACTTTAATATATTCATTAGCAAGGTTTATGAATAATTGCATATTTGTGGCTAATATTAATTATTTTTTTGGAATATTATGAGAATATTGGGGCAAATTATGAAGATTTGGGGGAGAAGATAATTTAGGGACTTGCTCCCTACCACAGGAAGATCAATATTAAATAATAAAGCAACAAGATATTATGGAATTATGGAATAGATTGTGGAACTCCAATGATTGAGAAAATCTAAGAATGTGTTCCTTGCCATTTAGTGGACATTCCTATTATTGGGAACCAGATCAGATAATCAAGGGATTTTGGTGGGGAAAGGTTCCTCCTTTCATGGGTAATGATTCCTAATCATTTTGTATAAGTACCAAGTGAAATTTTCCTCTAGGGGATATTTTTATTAGTCTTCTTGTGGAGAGAATTCATATTTTTGTAGCTCCATTGTATTTTCTTGTAGGGATGTAATTGTATTGATGAAAATAATGAAGATTTGTGTCATGTTCAGCTTCTAAATATTATTATCATCCATAGGTGTCTAAGTTCCCTTGGGCTTGGTAATCCCAGGAGCCTGAAATCCCTTTTGTATCATTTTGTTTTATTCATTTCACTTCTTATTCACGTGCATCTCTTGTTCTTGTTTCTTTCTATTCCTCCATTTAGTATTAATGATTTCTTGCTGTAGGATTGAGTTAAATGGTTAAAATAAGTTATTTTGTAGGGTCACAATAATAATTTCATCTTTTTAAAAGCTTTTCAAGGTCATAGTAATCATTGAGCTACTTGAATTAGTTTTCTTATTCCCAAATCTAGATTTCAGGAATTCCTTTGTAACAAATAACTATAAATTTATGCTATTTTTTAGAGCATTCTAACTAGCTTCAAACAAGTTGGTTCCACTTGCATTAGATCACAAAAATATTCTATTTAATAAAAAAAATTAGCCCATTGCATTTTCACTCGATTAGGTTAGGCATTTGATAGATTTACTAGCTCACTAGTTCTCAAATTTCTGATTTTTAGACTAGTAATTTTCCATTATTTAATAAATTGTTCCCATGTATAGATGAATTTGTTGATAGATTCAGACAATAATGTGTGTCGCAAGAGTTTCTACATTGTAGGGAAACCTCATCTAGTTCACCTCTTCCAAGCCTCATCCACCCATGTCACCAAAATCCACTAAAATATCAATATGAATTCTTGTTTTATAAGCAAAAATTGCCATTTCCATTAAGAAAATATACCCACCTTGAAGCCATTGCTTAAGTTCTGGATAATGTACACCACCTCCATGCCTTATTATCCATTATCCACCTTTCTCACACTCCATTCCACCTTCTAGACCATTTCCTAATTTTTCGACCTGCTTTTTGTAATAAAGTAGGGGATCCTATAGACATCTTGTCGGAACTAGTACATCCTGTAGCAAATCCTGTATTGGCCTGTTTTGAGACCGAATTGAGAAAAATCATTATTTAAGCTAGGATTAGGCCTCTTTTTTACCTCCAAGCCATCAAAACCATTGTACCCCTCTTCCTTCACACCTGTCTCCCTTGCCAAAGAACAAAGAAAGATTAGCATTTGCATTTATAAAATGAAAAGATAAAGAAAAATAGTTCCTTTTATTTCTTAATTAGAACATGCATGCAACAATTAATACTCCCTAGATCAAATTTCATGCTCAGTTAGTTTAAATAATTGAATGTGATAAATAGGGTTAATTTAGGTTTCTTCTACATTTAGTTCATTATCTTTATGCAATTAGAATATGTTTCTTTCCTTGTAATTTATTTCTTGCAATAGGTTAGGGTTTTCATTTTGAGTAGTTCATTTTCTGCAATTAGTTTAGGATTTGATTTTAGTACATGCACTCCATTACATCATGGAAAAAAACAAATAATACATTGTATGTTGCAGATATAGTTCCGATACCTGTTAAGTTTGTACGAATGCTAGGTTGATAATTAATGTTGGTAATATTGGGAGTTGTAGCATTCTTGTTGCAATACTGAGGCTCATCACTTTTTGGTGCCATTGCCGAGGAGTTGTCAAAGTATGCATTGTTTTTTCCCTAGTTGATTCATTTCTTTTTACTTTTTGAAAAAAATAAAATTCATTAGGAATATTTCATTTCAAAAATAGAAAAGTGCATTGCATTAGTGTTTTCATTCAATCATAAAAACAAAAAAATTCTCCAACACCAACCCACCACCCCATTTGATCACGTGGTGCAGTAAGAGCCACATCACCATTCACTTTTGCATGTAGAAGAAGAAGATGGAAAAGAATGTAGAAGAAACAGATGGAGATGATGACAATGAGGAAGATCCTCTCGTATTTCGCATTCAAGATATTGATGGTAGTGTGCACATGAAGAAAATCCCTCCATTTTTTCTTCCAAAATTTCATGGTCTAAGGTTGGAGGACCCAGAAAGCTTTCTCTTTGAATTTGAAACTGTTTGTAGATCTTATGGTTACTTATTAAAAACTCAAAAATTGAGATTTCTTCGAGCAACATTGAAGGATAGAGCTCTTAAATTTTTCATGATTTTAGGGACTAATTCAATAAGATCATGGAATGATATGCAAAATATACTTCTATAAAAATATAAATGTCATGATGTTAAAGAAGAAATCTTTAGAATCAATCAAAATGAAGATGAGTGCCTTGAGGATCTAATAGAGAGGTTCATGCATAATGTTAAGAGGGAAAAACTACATCATTTATGATCCGACACACTAAAAGCCCTTTTACTTAGAACAATTAGGGATGAGTGGATTGATCTCCTTGATCTCATGAGTGGAGGTGATGTATACCAGCTATAATTTGAAGAAATTTGTGAAACATGAAAACACATATCAAGAGGAAAGGAAAGAGTAAGTAAATCAACACTAGGGTCGATAAGTCAAGCTAAACTTGGAAATTAATTCTTAGCAATCTAAGTAAACAAGTAGAAATGTTAAGAATTCAAAATGAGAAAAAAGAAGATGTTGATATTTGTTTCATCCATGCAGAATCACATGATGTTAAATATTGTATCATTACCAAGGTTGAAGGGAGTTTACCAAGAGGAAAATGGAGCAAGTCAATTACTAGTGAAACTATGTTATTTAGCTCCAAAAGGACCATGACAGCCTATTCAACCTGATATAATGTACGATCCTAATTCACAATTTCAATCTCATGCACATCCATCTCAAAGTAATTGGAACACACCCTTTCCTTGGAGATATTGGCCATCTCAACCCTAAAACCATTCTTGGCAACAAGGTTAGCGAGGAACTTATGGGAGTCATCCACAATATCCTCAACATTTTCCTCAATATCCTCCATACCCAACTCCATGTAATCCCTACCATCCACCTCCACCACAACCACAACCCCAACCACATCCATCTCAAATGTCCACTCCCACTCAACTACCTATACCACCATTTCCAAACCCACACATTGAAGTAGCTCAACCCACTTACAATGTTGAGGTACAACACCTCCAAACATGTCCTCTTGAGCTAAATGGTACTCACCATAGCTTAGGAAGAGTATTGTAAAAAATAGGTTATCTGATATCATTGAAGGACTATATCCAGAAGAAGAAGATTCAAATGAGAATACAAAAGAATCATGGGCTGCATTTGATGAAGAGAAAACAACAAAATCAGAGATTGAGAAATCTCCCTTATGGTTACCATCAAATCCTGCAAGTATTCAAGAGAACAATCAACAAAAAGGGGAAGATTTGAATTTCATGGAAGAAGAAGACATCCAAGATGATACAAATTAACAAGCAAACCGAGGGCATCAAAGTTATATTGAGGTTTGGTTCCAGAAAATCAACAAGGTGCAACAATACTCTCTTCTTCAATCATTCTTGATATCATCAAAGTCAAAGCATTTTATCACTCAAATTCAGGTACATGTCAAAGCATACATTTCAAGCCTAAACATCAATTTTTCTTTCATATCAATGTGAACATGGCTCCATTGGAAATATTCTTATACTTGAAAGTGATTTTGTTTTTCATGTAGGGTAGGGTAGAAAAACAAAATATGAAAAATAAGAGAAAAAATAAAAATCTCAGGTGAAAAACTCCTTGGAGGCACCTCAGATTGGCTCATTGATTGCAAACCTCCATGGGGAGGTCCATGGGTTGGGGAAAAAATGAGAAAAAAGAAAAGATTCTAGGTGAAAACCTCCTTTGATGGGCCTAGGCAGACCTACTAGTTGAAATCCTCCTTGAGGCGGCTAGAAGGCCTATAAGAAAAAGAAAAGGAAAAACATAAAAAATATGTGCTACACGTATCTCTCTAATGAATTCATGTACCCTCCAACATCTGCAAGCAACAAAAACAAGTTGGTACCAAACAAAAAAAAATTGGTCAAGCCTAATCAAAAGAAGCCAAATTTTAACTTTTTCCTCCTTTGCTCAACTTCTCCAACAAGGTCAAGGCCACGACAATCTATCACCTTCATCTATTTCCAATATCCACCCATCATTCTCAAGCTTTTCCCAGTCAGTTTTATTGTTGTCCTAAAAAACTACAAGAATGCTTTGTTTTACTACATGAAACATAAATACATAGAGCAAAAAATTATTTTTTCCATATCTTGCAAACAATACATCCATTTTCCCAAAATATTTTATGGGGAGATGCATATGGATGATGGTAACATGCTCGAGCAATTTCAACAAATTTGGTACACAATTTTTGAGAAATCAACCTCCTTCACCTACAACCTTTTTTTATTTTTCTTGATATCCATCCATCCATTTACAAATATGTTTCATGGGGATATGCATATGGATGATGGTAACATGCCAAGGAAATTTCAGCAAATTCTAGTGCACGGTTTCCAAGAAATTGGCCTCCATCACCTTCAGCCATTTTTTGTTTTTCTTGAGATTCATGCCTCCATTGGCCAAGATTTTTTTATGGGGAGGTGCATAATGATGATGAAAAGATGCTCAGAAAATTTCAAGTCAATCCATTATACCATTTGGGAGATATGGAAAAAACAAGTATGCTATAAGAGGATGTCTTGAATTACTATAGGATCTCTACAAGAAGGCCGAGAAGAAGCTACATGAGGAAATATGTTGGATTAATGTGTTAAGAGGTTAGGTATTCTTTAGAGAAGGTTTATTAGGTCCCCCAACACCACTTTGATCACTCATCCCCTCCATCTAACATAAATCCATCTTCAAACTCCACTTTGCCTTAAATGAAAAAAGAAAAGAAGACCTCTGGGTGAAAACCCCTTTTGAGGCGCCCAGGGCAGGAAACTAAGACAAAAACCTCTTGAGGTAACCTGATTATCATTCAAAAAAAAAAAAAAAAAGGCCCAAAATTAATGGAAGGGATCTCAAACCCGCATCAAACCAAGTCAAATTTTCCTGTAGGGGAGATTTTCATTAGTCTTCTTATGGAGAGAACTCGTATTTTTGCAGCTCCATTGTATTTTTCTTGCAGGGATGTCATTGTATTGATGAAAATAATGAAGATTGGTGCCATTTTCAACTTCTAAATCTTGTTATCTTCCATAGGTCTCTGATTTTCCTTGGGCTTGGCCATCCCAGGAGCCTCAAAGCCCTTTTGTATCATTTGCTTTTATTATTTTCACTTCTTATTCACATGCATCTCTTGTTGTTGTTTCTTTCTATTTCTGCATTTAGTATTAATGATTTCTTGTTGTAGGATTGGGTTAAATGGTTAATGTAAGTTCTTTTGCAGGGTCACAAGGATCATTTCATATTTGGAAAATATTTGGAAAGTCATAGTAATCATTGAGCTCTTGTATTAGTTTTATTATTCCCAAATCCAGATTTCTGGAACTCCTTTGTAGCAAAGAACAATAATTTCTGCTATTTTTTAGACCATGTTAACGAGCTTCAATAAAGTTGGTTCCACTTGAATTAGATCAAAAAAGGATTCTATTTAATAAAAAAATTTACCCCATTTCATTTTCACTTGATTAGGCTAGGCATTTGATAGATTTTCTAGCTCACTAGTTCTCGAATTTCTGATTTTTAGACTAGTAATTTTCCGTTATTTAATAAATCCTTCCCATGTATAGATGAATTTGTGGATATATGTAGAAAATAATGTGTGTTGTAGGATTTTATACATAGCACATAGACCTCATCTTGTTCTCCTCATCTAAGCCTCATCTACCCATGTCGCCAAAATCCACTAAAATATCAATATGAATTCTTGTTTTATAAGCAAAAATTGCCATTTCTATTGAGAAAATCTACCCATTTTGAAGCCCTTGCTTAAGTTCTGGGTAGTGTCCACCACCTCCATGCCTTATTCTTCCATTATCCACCATTACCATGCTTCATTCCACCTTCTAGACCACTTCCTGAGCTTTCGACCTGCTTTTTGTAGTAAAACAGGGGGTCTTGTAGACATCTTGTAGGAACTAGTACATCCTCTAGACATCTTGTAAGAAGTTCTATAGCGACCTGTTTTGATCCTGAATTGAGAAAAATCATCATTTAAGATAGGATTAGGCCTTTGCTTTACCTCCAAGCCATCAAAACCATTGTAACCCTCTTCCTCCACACCTCTCCCCTGCTAAAGAATAAGGAAAGATTAGCATTTGCATTTATAAAATGAAAAGATAAAGAAAAATAGTCGTTTTGATTTCTTAATTAGCACATGCATGTAGCAGTTAATACTCCCTAGATCAGATTCCGTGCCCAGTTAGTTTAAATAATCACATGTTCTAAATAGGGTTAAGTTAGGTTTCTTCAACATTTAGTTCATGATTTTTATGCAATTAAAATATGTTTCTTTCACTGTACTTTATTTCTTGCAATAGGTTAGGGTTTCCATTTTGAGCAGTTCATTTTCTGCCATTAGTTTAAGACATGATTATAGTACATGCACTATTACATCATGACAGCAAAGGGAGGACACATTGTATGCTGCACATATAGTGCCGATACCTCTTAAGTTTTGTACGAACCCCAAGTTGATAATCAAAGTCGATAGCCTTGGGAGTTGCACCATTCTTGTTGTAATACTGAGGCTGATAAGTTCTCCTCTAATTCAGATCAACGACCGCTCTCTTATTCATATTTTTTTTCTTTCTCAAGGAAACCATTTCAGTGTATAATTTCTCACATTTTTTTTCCTTTTCTTGGTAATATTTCCTCATACATTCCTCAACCTTTTTTGATTCTGCCAACTTAATTTTTAAGCTGACAATCTCTTCCTTGAGCTTGGCCTCATCATCACATATCTGCAATATTTTTTCTTGATCCTTGCATGCAACTGTTAGTCTAGAAATATCAACTCTAAGACCCTTAATAACATTCTCATCTACACTATGTGCTTCAGCATGATAAAAATATAAATCATCAAAATTATAACTCAAAAGAAAATCATTAATTTTTATACCTTTGGGTTTATTATTTTCAGATCTCTTCTCATCATTTGGTGAATTATGTGCACTAGAAGAATGAGGCTCATGTGGTTGAGCTTCTTTTTTTTGAAGGCCCTTCTTTTTGTTCTTCTTCTTGTTTCTCTTCTTTTTATTTTCCTTATTTTTGTTCGTACCATCACCAAATATGAATTCTAGCTTGTCCCACATTTCATTGGCACATTTTAAACCCACTAGTCTCTTCATATCATCATCATGAAGATTCTTGTAGATTATACATCTTACTTGTGCATGCTGTTGCAAAACCTTATCTGCAATTGGATCCTTGCCACAACCTTCACATACCACTCTCCAAATGTTAGATCTAAAATATAATAATTGAGATTTTACATTTTGATGCCATACCTTGTAATTTGCAACAATGAGGGCAACCATTATGGAAAAAAAAACAAAATTCTTCCAACAAACTCCAGATCTTCTCTCCAACAGTAAAGCTGCAACCAAGAGCCCCTCTTTGAAACAAATTGTTGGAAACCTTTGAGAACTGTTGAGGGTGGGGGGCGGGGTGAATCAAGAGTGTTTCTTATTACCAAATTTTTCCTTTTATTTACTTTACCGAATCACACACACTAATTAGTAGCAACTCATTAAACATTTGTAGATCTATGCATAAAGAATGCAACAAATAAACCATATGAACAACATAGCTATGAAAAAGAACACAAGAAAGCATCAACATATGAGACACAAGATATATAGTGGAAAACACTTCATAGGGAAAAAAACACCTTTGTTGTTGCACTGCTATGAATATTCTATTAAGAAAAATTATGTTTTTTTACATAGATTTTTTTACTCCCATCAACATGGAGACTCGACCTCATATATAATCAACTGACTCTGATCAGCATAGAGAATCGATTCTACTGATCAGCTCATAAGTCTATGTTCTCCACGGATCTATAGACTACCATCCACTAAAAGCCACCACGATTAGTCGATCCTTGCCCAACTCTGATTGGACTATCCAACTACCATTGGATCGATAAACTATTCCTTTCATTGAAACTTCACAATCACTGCTCCACATCCATGAATACACTATTCCGCTCCTCTATGTGGACCTCTTTTTATCCATTTTAAAACTAGATCCCAAGGCTTTCTACTCAACTTGATTCATCTCTGCAAGAAGAACTCTAGCAGCAAGACAATTTCATCAGATCAAATATAAGCACCACAAATATGTGCTCTTAACTCTAGAAAAATAGTGGCCACATCAAATATGAATACTATCAAACCATCACATCAATATGATGCCGCATAATACAATTAACATCATAAGACACTATGGATATGTGCCAAATAAATCAACAACTCCAACAAAAACAAGTGTGAGAGTCACCAACAAAAACACTATCCAACATCATACAAAACTCTACAAAATAATCTCCACTACAATAACATTGAATTTGATCTAGTTTGCAACATTCTTTAGTTCTTCTCCATTCTCTACCATTAAAACTCACTCAATAAAGCATCTATGCACTCCAATACGGCTCAAGCATACTTACTCTTTACAACCTTAGTTTACACATATACACTCAAGATTCACACTCACAAAACTCCCATGTGATGAATATAAAACATGTAGGGGGGAAATTGAGCTTTGCGATAGGATCAAGGGTGCACAAATTGGACCAAACAAATCCACTAGCATCATTACTTATGCAGTAAATGAGTTCACATCATTGGAGGACCTTTTAAAACCATTTCCAACCTTTACAACTTTTTCTCGAAGCCTCTCGGAATTTCCTTGCTAATTTTCTTCTAATTTGCATGAGGAATGCAGAGAAAATATCGTGAAAATACTCAATCACATGGATAAAACAAGATAAACTTGTTTGAAACCTTTAGTCACTCCTTTTCTTCTAGTGTTTGAAGCCTTTTTGTCACTCCAACAGTTTTGGCACCATGCGAATGGGGATAAGGATGAAGAAACACATCAAACCTTCAACTAAGAACCTATTCCACTTGTTGGATTGTTTTCCTCATCTCCTGTACATGCCTCCAAACCTTTAACATAGCTTTTGACACATATGCAAGTGTTTCAAACATGTTTGATCTGAATGGAAAATGGCATCAACCCATGGTATTCATCCACACATGGAATTTACCCATGGTATTGTAAGTGGCATCCACCCATGGTATTTATCCGCCCATGGTATTGTAAGTGACATCAACCCATGGTATTTATCCACCCATGGTTTTCATCCACCCATGGAATTTACCCATGATATTGTAAGTGGAATCCACCCATGGTATTTATCCACCCATGGTATTCCTTCACCCATGGAATTGACCCACGGTATTGTGACATCCACCCATGGTATTCATTCACCCATGGAATTGACCTGTGGTATTGTAACTAAAAAATACTATAAGTAACAAGTCACATTTTGTAAAAGGACAGTTTGTCTGCCATAATGTAGCTCTTACAATTATTCTCCATTTTAATAAAAAATATTCTTTGTGATTTTGTTTATTGGGAATTCTCCTCTTTTTCTTCTGACAATTCAAGTTTTCAGATCTTGGGGGCCTCCTTCCAAGATTTGGATTAGTGGTATCAGAGTAAGTTATGATTCCATGTGAATGAGGGTTTGATGCATATTTTAGTTTCAAATTTTACAGCAATATTCAACAAACTTTAGGCATGTGCTACATCTTCCACATAGCATTTTCTTGGGCCAAGCGGGAAGAATTTTTCTTTTTTCATTTTTTTACAGGAATGTTTTCGGGCAGCGACTCTGCAGATCAGATCTAAAACCTTTGGTATAAAATTTACAAAATAAAATACCAGATCTGTATTCCTTGCCAACAAATACCAAAATTCAAAAAACAAATCGGTCAAATCAGATTCCAGATGATAGAGATATCGCTGATTTAAAATCAACAATGTTGTAGATTATTTTCTGACAACAACTGTTTGACAACGAATCTCCTATATGTTTTGTAGTTTTTATGTAGAATTTCAAAAAAAATGATTACAGATCTGAGTTCCTCTCGAAACATCACCCAATTTCAAAAAAAAAATGAGTCAAATCGGAGTTCAAATGTGGGAGATATCGCTGATTTACAATCAGCTATTTTTTCAGAACTTTTGTGACAACGGAACTGTTGCAGCGCGAATTTGAGACTTCAAATTTTCCAGATAAGTATTTCCAACACATGAGAAGATGAAAAATGATCCTTCTTTTTCCAAAAATAGGTTATAATAAATATTATGAGTTATATTGACCAAGTTATGTCCATTTTAATTCTGGAGCAACATCCGGAGCGGGTTCCCTTTGGAGACATGCCCTCCCACCCTGCTTTAGTAGTCACCTGGTTCACATTCATTAGTTTCATCATAGCAGCATCTGGCTTGGGTTCTTTGGAGATGTGCCCTTCCACCTTAGGCTATGTAGGCACCTGCTACTTCATCAACAACCATCATCACAGCGATGGGTCAACCGCACAAAATCCTTGTCATCGAAGTCCATTTGCTAAGCCACACATTGTTAGCATCACAGTTGGTCACAAGCATTACATGGTATCTCTATCCTTGGATCTTCGTTTTTCATGGTTATGGGTCATCCACAAACCCACACTCCATCGAAGTCCATTTGCTTGGCCGCACACTGTCAGTATCACAGTTGGTCACAAGCATTATAGGGTATCTCTATCCTCGGATCTTCATTCATCATGATTATGGGCATCCACAAACCCACACTTCATCGAAGTCCATTTGCTAGGCTGCACACTGTCAGTTGGTCACAAGCATTACAAGGTATCTCTATCCTCAGATCTTCATTCATCATGGTTATGGGTTAACCACATAAAACCCTTCTCTTTAGTGGGTCTTCATATTCAACAAAGACTTTGCAGGAGGCAACTTCACGCAATGGGGACTATTGCTTCTTAAGGAGGGAGGAATGATCTGAATGGAAAATGGCATTAATCCATGGTATTCATCCACCCATGGAATTTACCCATGGTATTGTAAGTGGCATCCACCCATGGTATTGTAAGTGACATCAACCCATGGTATTCATCCACCCATGGTTTTCATCCACCCATGGAATTTACCCATGGTATTGTAAGTAGAATCCACCCATGGTATTTATCCACCCATGGTATTGTAAGTGACATCCACCCATGGTATTGTGACATCCACCCATGGTATTCATTCACCCATGAAATTGACTCGTGGTATTGTGACATCCACCCATGGTATTCATTCACCCATGGAATTGACCCATGGTATTGTGACATCAACCCATGGTATATTCACTCATGGAATTGACCTGTGGTATTGTAATTGAAAAATACTATAAGTAACAAGTCATGTTTTGTAAAAAGACAGTTTGTCCGCCACAATGCAGCTCTTACAATTATTCGCCATTTTAATAAAAAATATTCTTTGTGGTTTTGTTTATTGGGCATTCTCCTCTTTTTCTTCTGGCAATTCATGTTTTCAGATCTTGGGGGTCTCTCCTCCCAAGATCCATTTCAATCTTTTAGATATTGGGGGCCTCCTTCCAAGATCTAGATCAATGTCTCTCAATTTTCACTCCTAACTCGACCTAGAAGACCAACAAACAAGGTTGCAAAGAGTGCTAACAAGTCCTCCACTCTCCAACAAACATCTGAACAACTTCCAACACCACTAACACACATATAATAATTTGTAGCATATGTCCACGATCAAACATAATGTCATGATACTAAAACAAGTCATCTCCATGAGCATAAAGTCTACAATTTCTGTTTGCTGGCATCCTAGGGGCATCCAGATCAAGAAGATGTGGAAACCTAGATGAAGACCTAGTTTTGAACTCAACTAGTGTGCTAAGCATCACCTCCATCAAATGTATATTTTCATCGTGCACCATTATAAGGATGACATCATGATTTGACATCAAGTCTGCCATAACCAACTCAAAATCAACTCAAATAGTTGCAAGTATGGTACAATGAATACATACATACATCAACTAGATTATAAGGGTTGACATCAATGCCAACATGAGCTAGATGCCATCATTAACCAATGCCAATATGAGCTAGCTAGAACCATGCACACCATAATGCCAACAGATGAATGGCCAATTAGATAGCTTATAAAGTTACTATTAAATATTGGTTCATCCAGAGATGAATTTCTAGATATCTATTTAGACCCAAATCTTATTCTTCTTTTAGCTAACCTATATGATATGCCAACTCAAAATATTGCTCATCCTACAGATGAAACTAGTTTCATAGAAGTGCTTGAGGAAACTATGGAAAAACTGTTGAGGTTACTTGTAAAAGGAAATACTATTAATTATAAATAATTCAATGAGGAATTTATAACTTGGGATGAAGATTAAAGTTTGAGATTTCTACAAAGACTAGTTGAAAACCCTAGTCAAGTATTGAAAATTGAATTACCAATGGCTAGTTAGGTACTAAAGCCACAGTTTTAGGTCATAATCTCTTTGTTGAGAGTTATTTTAGGATACCTAGTGTCTTGGCTATGGATGAAGTTATCGTTATGTGCTTAAGGAAAATAATGAGAAATCATAGGGAAATTACGATTAATTTCCTTGATTATATAGCTCAGAGTATACACTTTCACATCAACACTATTCAATAATTTGTTTTATTTAGACACATTACATATCTCATGCATCTTGTCCTATTACCTTATTTAGAATATTTCATCAATAAAGGACTATTCTCAGGAATTAAAAATGTGCAAGAAAGAGAAAAATAAGTTGATAAATGGACTTAAATATTATACCGGGGGAGGAGGCAAGGAGCTAATCTCAAATTTTCACATTATTTCCTATTTCACATTTAGGAAAAATTGCTGAATGAAACCCCTAAAAGAGTGCCAAATGATTTCAGGAATATTTTACAGTTAACAAATGAAACCAATATAGGGGATTGGTATATTTTTGAGAAGTACACATAAGAATCTATGTTTTTGAAGGTCAACCCTAAAATCTGCCAAAATTTGTTACCCCAAATCTTTTCACTTTAGAAGTAGCTAGACAAGGGATATATGCTAATGGGATTTACTTTCTTTCTAAAAGTAAAAGGTTAGCGATTGCAATGTCCTTTAAAATTTTATCTTTGATGATTAGAAAGAATTTTTCTTTGGAAATAATTAAAAAGGATTTAATTTCATATGGTTTGGAAGGGCCTTCTTCTTAGGAATATGGTCCATTGCATATTATTTATGAATTAAGAAAAAGGGTAGTTGTATCTGCTTATATCTATATGTCTAATCATGAAGTTAAAAAGTTAAATAATGTTGACACATGGCCTAAAAACAATGATAAACAAGAAACTATGTAGGTATCCAAAGAAATTACCACTGAAACATTAGAGATAGAGAATGAACTATTTAAAGTAAACCTTACTAAGAACACATAAAAAACAAAGTAATCTATTAGATATATGTAAGATACTATAGAGAAAGCTTCCTTTGTTGAAAGAAACCATCAACAACTTCCACTAAAAAGGACAATTGATATAGAGCTCGATGAACAAGTTCATGTAGTTAAGAAAAAACAAGAAGATGATGAAGATTCTATCTTGTAAAATACTAATGAAGAATTATCAGACAAGGTACAAGGTTTGTTGAAAGAAAGGAATCCTAAAGAACCTACAAGTCTAGATGTGTTCATTGCCCTAAACGTAAAAACTAAGAGGTTTACAAATAAAAAGTATAAATAAATGATGATTGTTTCAGAAATAATAAAGGTTACAGAAGAATCGACCAATGAAGTAATGAGTTCTAGTGCAAGCCCTAGGTTACTATCCTCAACTAATTTTGATCAGAATAACTTTAATTTAATTATTATTTTGGTAGAGAGAAAGGATAGAATATAACTCATTGTTCAATAACCACTTCAATTAATGTTGATTTAAGTTAGGTGTCTGATATCAATATGGTGGGATGGTATAAGAAAACATGATAAGTGGGTTATAAAAGCATAATATAGTCCATTTCTAGTAACAAAATATTACCAGTTAAAGACCTTCTGTCAAAGGTTTTTGTGGAGGACCCTATAAAAATAGCCCAAAAATCCATTTGTAGTGGAGGTCACTAGTGGAGATTGGAGGGTGGGTTTTTTAGCAGATGTTTCTTTGATGGTGCATCTAAATTATTCAAGTGTATCGGTGATTTAAAATCCATACACGCACTAGAGCTTCATATAACATGGT
Source organism: Pinus taeda (assembly GCA_000404065.3). Taxonomy (NCBI): domain Eukaryota; kingdom Viridiplantae; phylum Streptophyta; class Pinopsida; order Pinales; family Pinaceae; genus Pinus; species Pinus taeda. Next base: position 64,284 of record APFE031450273.1, on the reverse strand, counting down.
GCATCATGGATTTTTTTTTTAAACAAAAAAACACTATGTGCTAAACACTAAAATGCATCGGTGCTTGAATATTTGTTAGGACTGAACTCCTTCATATAGTAAAACATCCTAGTGGTATTCGATAATGACATCCCACTCTAGCAAATGTAAAACAACTCATGTGCCATCTTATAAAGCAGACTGGTAGACGATTTTTAATTTCTAAAAAAAGACCAGTGCTATTGTAAAATGACAACACCGGTGCGTTAATAGTAATGTAAAGCCCTTGGTCATCTCAATAAACCAACATGATAATTTTAAATTTATAAAAGGCATGTTCTTTTAGTTATATGCTACCTCAGTGTGCTTCTTGAAACCCTCCAAAAGAGTGTTAAATAACACCCCCTCCCACCGTAATTTTCATTTTTACCATCTACAGTGGGAGACCTCTGAAGCACCAGTGCCACTGTTGCCATGTGCAAGCGCCCTATCATCGATGCTTCTCTTTCTTACCACCTTTCAGTATCGTGCTAACTGTTTGAGTTCCCAATTTTTTCAAATGGTGTGAAAATTTGTTTTTCTCCATTACATGTCCACAGTGGCTCCTCGATGACCAAAGGTATAGGTAATGTATATGTTTCTTTCTAATTTAAGTTTTAACATATTAGAATTGCAAATTAGGTTGAATTTATCATTGTTTTTGTAAAAAACATTTTTTCGATGTGCAGTTTACTCGATATGTTCAACTTTCACAGGGAGCAATGCACCCTATAAATTTACAGGGTGCATTACATTATGGTGCATGAACATAATCCATCACCATTGTGGTAGTGAATTTTGTAAATATAAATGCATCAAGAAATATGTGACAAATTGTACGTCAGTGCATCACTCCTGATGTGTTTATATTTACCAAACACACCACAAATAAAATTTTAAAAATATTCATATAGCTCAGCACATTTTATAACATGAATGTACCGTACCATTGCCAACAGGTTATATGTGCACATCGTTGCATAAGTATGCCACACTGCCATGAAAATTTGAGTTTCTGAAACACTTGTCGTGCGTCATAACACCGGCTTTGGTGCATGACTGTGTTTTGAGTGGATAGGTAATTTTTTTTTTGAAATCAAAAAATATGTTTCCATAGTTATAAATACATGTTTCATTTAATAAAAAAAGTTGTATTTTATATATGACGATGATTTATTACATATGTCAATCATGTAGCAGAGATGTCAGTAGAGGGAGCAACAATAGGAGTAGGTGCAGTAGGCAGAACCATACAATATTGTTCGACCATAGCATACCAAAGAGAGGGAGAAGGATTTATACCCTCTCCCTATTACTGCATTGACCTGAGACCTCTTGAGGAATGTAGGCATCCTTAAGTACTATGAGGAGGGTATATCCCTAAAGGTGCACTCTAACTTATTGGTGCATTTGATCCGCCGATGGAATGTCCAAGAGCAAGCTTTTTGTGTCAGTCTTGGGTTGTGGTATAGGCCAACTCAGGAGGACATATACTTCATCACTAGCTTATATAGGATATGAGAGGATTTTACACAGTTCCCTGATGCCCATAATGGTGTTTCCACTGAGATTCAACTTACATACACTCAAATATATGTCACACCTCATGCGGTCCACCCATCCAATTTTCAGGTCCGTGGTGGAAAGCTACATATTTCTTCTTTCTCTATAGAGCAGGCTGGGGGTCTCTCATTATTAGTTAGCACCATTTCACATTATTGTGGTGATGGGTAGTGCATTAGTTTCCCTCTTTTGTATTATGTTTATTCTTCAGGTGCCATGTTGCATTAGATGGTCTGCCATTTTTTGAGGTAGTTTTGCATGACTTTAGATAGATGTCGTGCATTGTCGAGACAAGGGAGGGAGTCCTTCCCTTTTGTTTATGAGATTTTTTGTTTATTTTTTGAGAGGTTTCTAGGAATGAGGCATAAATTTTATCATCACCCTCCCAGGACAACCATTTAGGATTGAATGCACATGGGGGAAGATGATTCCCAAGAGGGGCATGCTGGAGTTTCTGGCCAAGCTTTTGGACGAGGCACTAGCACTACTAGCTAGTGTGGATAACCATGCATTTCTCAAGTTGACCTATATGTATGCGGGATTGATTGGAGAGGGTGTCCCAAAATATTCTTCAAAAATATTGAGCCTCCAGATGATAGAGGTAATATTAGTGTTTTCTTTAAATTAATCTAGTTTCATTTTCTTGTTTTAATGAATTAGAATAAAATTTGTTTTAGCACATTTTTAGCTTGTTTTATTAAATTGTTTAATGAAATTGTCTAATTATTTTTATATACTATATGTTTAGCATACATCAGCTCATATGATGGGGATATGCCTTCCCCCCCCCCACCACCATATGGAGGATATGGGTGATGCCCAAGAGGGTGAGGCACATCCTCAGGGGTGCATGGGAATCCAAGGGTGGAGGATTGCTATGAAATTTCAGATGAACTACTATGATATATTGACCAGAGTTTTGGTTCGACAAGGAGTCCTTCATGTGAGTCCTCAAGATATCAGTGTAGATCCGATGTTCGTGGATATTTATAAGGATTGTTCATGGGATTTGATGTCTCTTATGTGACCTGTCATCAAAGCTAGTATTTTATTGGTAGTAATGAGGGTTGCAAGACATTATGTAGTAGCACATCCATTAGATGAGGATGGTGATGATGATGATCATGATGATGAGGATGGTGATGATGATGCTTTCGCTGGTGCCACCCCATCATATCATGGCCATGAGGATGTCAGTGATCCTTATGATAGTACATCTACTCCTAAGTCTCTTGATGATGAGATGAGAGAGATAGAGTATGTGCCGTATGTTTCTCCTGATAAGGCAAATTGATTACTTTCTCCTGCAAACCAGCCACCTTCTAGTGTAGACTATCGACCTCTTAGTCCTCCACCTCAAATAATTTTGACATATGTACTTCCTGAGGTAGTATCTGACCATCCGTCATCTTTTACTATAGATCATGTTGCAAGCACTACTAGGTCTGTTGTATTGGATATTTGATTGCACTTATTTGACTTCACGATGTAGTTATTTAATTTCTTTATATATATATATATATATATATTATATAGTATGGTGCATTTTTTTTCATGTTTATGTACTTAATTTATATGTTTGTGTTGATCTGTATATTGTGAGGTCATGTTAGATATGTTCATTTAATGTGCTTGTAGATATATGTGTACAAGATAATAGTTATTTGACATGAGATTTATATTAATTTGAGAGTGTGTGTGGTGATGATGTTATATTACAATCCTTGTGGTTTTTTAGATGTGATCACGATGATGATGCCCTGTTAGATTATTAGGTTTGGTTTCTAGCTAATGGTGTTTATACGTGTTATTAAAAGTCTATATAATTAGATGATGGTAGTGATTTCAAATGTGTATCTTAGATGATGTTTTTCTTTTGTTATATGATTATCGTCATGATGTTTACTCTTATGAAATAATTTTTATTATATATTATGTATTGGTTATTTTTTATCTTCACGAATAACCATGGGGGAATATTGTTATTGATCACTAATACAAGCCAACTAGAAGGGAATATGGGTTGATGCCATCCATAGCTATGTTGAGTCGTAGAATTCATACTTAATCCTTGAATTTTTCAGGACATGTATCCTCTATATGGTTCATGGCGATTGAATCTATTGGGATTCACATAACTCCTGAATCACATCTATGTGAGGAATGCCATCCCTGCAACATAACTAACACTTCAGAATGAACAAGTCTTTGAAGCCTCAGGATTATAGGCATGTGCCTCAATATATTATGAGGAGGACCATGTGATTTATATTATATTTTGAATTATGGTACCTGTCATGCCCACATTTTGAACATATATCTTTGACTACATATTCTCCTCTATATAGAATACAATCAAACATGCATCATATGATATATACTCAACACCAAAAATTTTCAACATCTGCTTTGCCCCTTTGCAACTCCCTGGCAAGACATTATCACTCAGAAGAACTTAATCTTTGAATATCTTGTAGTTGGAGGGGAATATAATTATATAATGTCAAAATTTAACATTCATAAAATCAAAATTTTTTAGATTTGATTATGTGACAAAATATAAGGAACTTGATCAATCATGAATGTCAATTACCTCAATATTTCTGAGAATCATGAATTCAACATGCCAAACATTGCTTTCACATTGTACAACAACATCATTGTCTCCAACTGAGCAGACTTTGACTTGTCACCAAGTCCAAAGAGAGGGGTGGTGGAAGCATATTTCAGGGTTTCAAATAAGGTATTAGTGATATGAGCATCATCCCCTAACTCATCGTTTTGGAATGCATATAACAAAATTTCTTCCATAGTAGTCATATCCCATAAGTAATCATCCATACCAACCTTTATTTGATTGCCTCAATTGCCAACTTGTGATGAAGAACTACTATTGTTGTAGTCATTTCTAATTGGTGAATCTGGACGTAGTGGGAATTAAATAGGTGATTGATTCAACCATTCTTTGTATTCTTCCTCTCTGAGAAGTTCTGTTAATGCACCCTTCTCTCGATTTAATGTTGCAATGGGTTACACCAAAATATGATAGGTGGGTCACTCATCATCACTAGAATCCTAATTTTAAAAAATATTGAAATTCATTAGTACAATATCAATGATATTACTAAGCACATCAATGCAATTGGTTTGTTGAAATTTGAGTATACCAAAAATTTACTACCATCATTGATCCATGATTGCAGATAGAAGATGCCATGTTCCAATTGGTATGGTGAAGAGGCTGTCCATTTTCATCTACTAACTACTTCCAATATGTTGCTCCTGATAAGAGCTTCTGATGTTTTTGAAAATAATATGGAGTAATATTTTATGCATCTGGAGTCAATTCTGAATCTAGATATTGCAAATAAGATGCATACAGTTTTATTCAAATTGACATGGATAAAAATAAATAAATTCAATAAAATAATTGAAACATAAATAAAATCTAAACTTACTCAAGATGGAAAGGGAGAAACCTGTGAACGCATTTGATCAACAATATGGAATGAGCTGGAATTTGAAGAATTGGCCATTTGATATTATTGAGATTTTGTTCTTGTATTTGAGAAAAATCAGAAAGAAAATTTTGTGCGATTATCTAAAATGAATCTTGAGAACCACATAACCACAATCTGCATTTCAATATAGTTTTGAGACAATTTTTCAAGAACAAGGCGTCTTTAAGCGGAAAATGTATACTATGAACTATTGTAATGAATTTTGATGCATCCTAAATCATAATTTGAGATTGATATGCCATTTTATGTGAAAATAAAATTTCAGATAAATTTTAAATCCCACCGGTACACTAATCAAAATAAACCACACTGGTCCATTTTAATAATAAGAGCACTGGGGTGTTTATAATACAAGCATCGGTTTTTGACATTCTGAAAAAATAAAAAAGAAGTTATCATATCAGTGCTCTTTTACATAAAAACACACTGATATGTTTAAATAAAAATAACACTAGTATGCAACAATTTCTTGAATTTAGAAAATAAAAACAAATTCAACTGTTTTAGTGCTCATTTAAATATAGACTGCACTGTTGCATTAAAAAAAATAATCACACCATTTGGATTTCAAAAATGAAAAAGAATTGAATCATGTCGGTGTGTTTAAAAAATATGTCTCCTTGGAAATGTCAATGGGCATTACATCATTGACTATTGAACACAATTATGTGCGGAGAATTTGACTAAAAAAAAGCACATTTTTTTCTTTTTCTTTTTAAAATAAAAAAAATGAGGGAAAATTGATTTTTCAAAATCTAATTTTATAACTTTTTTAAATAGTAAAAAGATATTCACCATTTCATTATTTTATCCAAAATTTCAAGGGAGTAAATTTCCATAGAGATATCCATGGAGCACTTTGTAGTAGCAACATGATACATTGGAGCAATAGAACTATTCAGAAGATCAAAATCTAAAAGGTGTGGGGATTCACTCAAAAACATATGTAGTAAGTTTTAAATTTTTTTATTAGTAAATACTAATAAAAAGATTTACAATTTATGTTAGGGTTTAATTAAAAGAGAGATCATTTGCAAGAGAATATCATATTAGAGTTGCAAAATATTTTTGATCCTTTGAAAGATTAGAAATTGAAAGGTATGGTGATTCACTCAAAACCCTCGATAGAAAGAATATTAAATTTTGCTATTAAAATATTTTACAGTTTCTGTTAGATTTATTCACAATTAAGAAAAAATAAAAAGTCTTGTATAATAAAAAAATCACTATATATTTTACTAGTAATTTTATTCTAAAATCTCTGATCCTATTTAAATTTAGTTAAAATTAAGAAGAAAAAAAATTCAGCACTTTGTTGGAATTGTAGTGTTTCCATTGATGTCAACATGGTCATGATGTTCCTTGTCATATGCATGTGTGATAGATGTTTGTCTTGATGGTCTTGTTAGTTGGCATTGTTGTCAATATACATATGACTAAACCTAGTGGAGGTGATTTGGATATGGATTCTACATGTGATTTTGGATTTAGGTTGACATGTTGAGTTGATTATAGATGTTGTTGCTACAGGTTGTTAGAGTGTTGCATATGCTTCTAATTGTGATGGAAGAAACGGAGTTGTTGCTAAAAGTGTTGACATGTTGTTACATATGTTGGAGGTGCCTGTATCAATGATGGAGGGAGAAGAATGACATGATGTTGTTGCTGTAGGGGTTGGAGATGCTGCTACATGTGAAAGAGGTCTTTTGACAAGTTGTGGTTGCTGCTTGAGGAGCTGGAGGTGTTTGTCTTGGGGATGAGGTTGGAAGATTATGTCTTGTATGTGATTGACTTGTTTCAGATATTCTTGGCCTATATCATGAGTTCAATACTTCTTATAGAGGTTCAGAAGGTGTCTCACGGTGTCCCTCACACCATCCTGAAACTTTGTTCCAAGTGGTGCTTTTTTAGGACCCTATAATACTAGTGTATTCCCTTATTGTTATTATCATTGTACCCCTTATTGTTATTGTCTTGTCCATGTTGTCCCCTTATTGTTATTATTGTGCCCCATGGAAGCCCACTATTGTTAATATTATGCCCTTACATTATTATTGTTATGTCGGCTTTGATTATATTGTGACCCCTTAGGCTCTTATATATAGAAAGAAGGTCTTGTCATTTGTATCATCCAAGAATTCTTCATTTGTGTAATGTAAAGGAGGTTTCCCCCTCAAAGAGGCTATGTTTTAAGTCGTTGATCTATCTCTTTCTTCGATTTTGTGAGCTGGTTTCAAAACAAGCTTAAATAAGTTTGAAAATGGGATTTTAGAGGGTATACACTAGTTTCCTTCATAGGAACAACGTACATATGCAAGTTTCCCTCACAAGACTAGTGTATACATTTTGGAAGTGACTTTTCCCCACATTCCTCACATTGCTAAGTTAATTTATGGTTCTTCAACTTGTCTTCGCCAGGTTTTCCATGTAAAAGTAGGAAAAGGTTAACTAATTTTTAGAAGACAGTTAAAGTGAATAATATCTCTCATTAAGTGGAGTTAGTTGTTTGACAGAGTCAATGAGTTGAATTTGAATAAAATCAAGCATATGAATAGAGTTGTAATTATTGAGCTGAGCACCTCAGTTCATATTTATATTGGATATAGCTTAGTGATAGTTTGGTTGTGTGAGTTATATGTTGAGTGAGTGTGTTGTCTTATGGGTGCTTGGACCCAGGTTGAGAATTAGTTGCGCTAACCAACAAAACCCTACATTATCAGTCCTTTTGGTAAAAACCTATTTAGTGTAGGCTCCAGTCTCACCTGAGGTAGTATTGGGGGATGATATCCAGAGGTCTATGTGATGTGTTTCTATTACTTCTATGACTTTATCCCAACCTTCCCGAAACCTAATCGTTGCAACACAAAAATTATAGTAACTTACAGATAACATATCTAAACTCCTTACTAAGTGTAGCCCTTGACTGCGGCTTCTAATGTAGCCATCTCTTCTTTAATAGTAGTCTCACACTACTCTCTGACTGCTGGAGGAGTGGTTGGCTATAGCTTAAGTTGGAGATCAAAGATCTACAGTTTCAGCTCAAATCAAACTTTTCCAAATTCCTCATTCAACTCCTTTATTGCGGCAGCTAGATTTTGAATATTTTATATAGAGGCCGCTTCTGCTGGAATCTAGAGCTCAGGATGCTGACTACAGACCTCTCATATTGCTTCTTCTAGCTGCTAACTAAGGGCCATCACTTCCTCCCTTTCCTTGAGGGCCTCCGTGTTTTCCTTGAACATCTACTGATTTCTGGTTTTGACTTCGTTGATGATAAATAGTGCATGTTTTTCTTAAACTCTGAGCTCATCTGATACCCCTTGATGCAGCTCATGCAGTGTTTAAATAGGAAGCACCACTAGGTTCATAGTCAAATCCTTCATGCGTAAGAGGCACGCCCTGCCTTTTGATGCCTCGACATGTAGTGACCCCTCTGGTAAATGCACTATGTGGAGGTCCATAGTGAGCTCTGCTGCTAAGGCCAACCTGCTCACTTGTTTCACACTCACTTGCTTCAAGCTCACTTGCCCAATGCTCGCTTGAATCATTCCTATTTGGATTTGCAATTCCCTCTAGCCCTGCTACAACTTATCCAACGTCTGATGATACTGGTCGTCCATGTGTTCCTAGATATTCTCCGTTGTGTCTTGGACCACATTTCTGATCTTGTCTAGGCGCCTCTTCGTGAGGATAAAAGGCATCACACTTACTGATTTTTCAGACTGCTGCTTCTTGTGTGGCCCTGTAGAACTTTGCTTCTGCCTCTTTTTTATGATGAAGGGGGATTCCTATGCTGCGCCCACTTCCTCTTCACTCTCTATCTCTCCCTCCACATTGGTGCACTCCATGTCAGACTCATTGAGATCAATGATGCCCTAAAATGTAGTGGTAGTTTTCTCCTTTGGTGAGTGAGTCTCTTTGGTAGATACCTTCTCTTTTATTGCTTCTTTCTCCTTTGCAACAACTTCTTTCTGCTACGTGGCCTTTTCTCTTTTCATGACCTTCTCTTTTGCGGAATCCTTCTGTGCTTCCTTCTTCTTCTATTTTGTTGGTGTTGTCATTGATGTGGTCAATGCTACTACGCCTTCAAAAGACTTACTATTTCCCACGCTGACATCAAAAGGGGTGAGCCAGTTGCTTGGCCATTTACTAACGATCCCCAGAATATCATCCTCAGAGACTAAGTACCGAAACTTGTGCCATGTGCCCATGGTATCTTTCTTCACATGGATGTGTAGATTATGAAAATTTGTCTTGACATCAACAACATTTATGTACTGCGAGTGCAAACATGGTGATCATGTTGGCCGCCGGTTAATCACCATCCTAAGCTTGGATTCAAACATGACCCAAAATATCCTCGTCTCCATAACATGCTCAGGGTCCTATTAAATTGGAAACTAGGGCCAAAATCCATGTGGGTCATCTTATTCATGGCTAATAATATGTTTATTAGATTCCTCTCATCGAGAGGTGTAGGATTGATCTAAATATCATTCGATTTCGATAAGTATTTATGGAGATATGAATTTATTTTGATTATGGAATAATTATCAAGCCGACCTGCAACTCATGTAGTCTCAGAAGCCCAACAGTCGCATCTATTCAAACATAAACGTTGTGTATAAATATAGGAGGGCTTTTCCTCATTTACACTCACTCATCTCATGACATCCCTCTCTCTCTCTTGCGCAGAAAAGAGGCTCTTCTCTATTGCGTAGAAAAGTGTCTCTCTCTCACACATGTGGATGGAAGCTGCTGAAACTGAAGCTGCAACTGCAGATCCAAAATTTTACCAGCGTGGACCACCAAACATCCTCTTCTGAACTATGTTGTAGGTTCATCTATACCTTCTCTAAACGCTGCAACTTTTGGTGGTGGAATCAAGACGATCTGACGGTTGTTTTGCGAGATATCGACTGCCCTAGTTTGAAGGAAGCTGCTGAAATTGAAGCTGCAACTGCAGATCCAAAATTTGACCAGCATGGACCATCAAACCTTCTCTTCCGAACTATGTTGTAGGTTTGTATGGATATCCTCTAAAGGCCGCAACTTTTGGTGGTGGAATCAAGCCAATCCGATAGTCGGTTTGCGATACATCGACTGCCATAGTTTTGATGATGAAGTCGCTAATGTTGATGCTGCTGATCTAGAGTTTTCTACTATTGATATAGATCAGATTTATTATACTATTTCTCTCTGCTGAATTATTGAAGATAAAAGAAGATTTTATCAAAGGGTTTCCCCACACATTGTGGGGTTTGTCCCTGGCTAGCTGTCACATCTTGTGTCTCTTGTCTTGGATTGTTTTTTGTTGATCGTTTAATGTTATATCTGCACTTTACTTATGCACATGTGATTACTAATCTATGAATAATAATAATTAAGAAAAGTAAATTTCTCTAAGCATAGAACATACCATAACTTAACATGGTATCAGAGCTGAGGCGAAGACAAAGCTTGAGCAAGAGCAAGAGAAATCATTGAAGAGAAGATTGGAAAGGCTATCCTAAAAGAACTATGGAGTCCTCATCACTCTTTCCTGCTGAGGACAAGCTCCATGAGAAAGCTAACTATCACGGATGGAAGATGTATATCAATCTAACCCTTGAAGATCAAGGAGTGTTGGACCATGTGAGAGGCAATATTATTGAGCCTCCATCAAATACATCCATTGTTGCCAGGAACAAATGGAAAAACGAAGAAGTCAAAGCAAGAAAGATCATCTGGGACTCGATTGACAAGCACTTGGTGGCCTACATCTCTGATCTGAACACCTCCAAGGAAATCTACGATAGACTCGTGAGTTTATTTAAAGTTAATGATGCAAATCAAGTTTTGTTTCTTAGATATAAGCTGAAGGAAATCAAGAAGGATAAAGAAGAGAGTATGCAAGCATACTTCTTAAGAATCACCAGGATCAGGAACGATCTCCTATCTATTGAGGAGACTATCACTGATAGGGAAATGGCACTCATGACTCTTGGAGGACTACCATCCGAATGGTACATGTTCAGGACTACTCTTCTGAACAATAATGTAATTCCTGGTTTCGAGGAATTAATTTCTAGATGCATTCAAGAAGAAACAAGGGTAGAAGAGAAAGAAATGCCCATGCCTAAAGGTCCTCCTACTGCCTCTTCTTCTCATGCTAATAAAGGAAATAATTCCGGGACTAAATCAAAAGGAAAGGCTGGACCTAAGGGTGTAAGAAAAGGATGATGTTACATTTGCAATACAGTAGGTCATTATGCAAGGGAATGCCCTGATAGAACGGACTCACACCGGGATGATGATCAAAATCCCTCTCATGGCAATCGAAGGAATGGCAAATCTAATGGCAGAGGCAAAAGGAGCGCTAGAAATCAAGGCAGAGGACAATCATTCAAGAAGGCAAGAAATTCCAGGATGTAATATATGTACTTGACCTCAAAAAGAACTTGGTGTCCATCTCGGCGATGGAAGATGAAGGCTACAAGGTGACCTTCAACAATGGAAAGGTACATGTATGGAAAAATAATGTTAAAGATGCTTTTACTCTTGGGTTTCATGTTAATTCATTATATTAGGTTGGTGGAAGTCCGCTAGGTGTCATGTCTTATGACACGTCTCTTCAGTCTGAACTTTGGAAATGGAGGTTTCCCCACCTTCATTATAAATCTCTACTCGATGTGAAACAAATGGTGACAGGGATGCCCAAATTCTGAGTAGAGAAAGAAGGTGTATGTCTAGGATCTGCCAAAGGAAAGCTAAAAAGGGGACCATTCCCCTCAAGCCAAAGAAAGATCTTCGATATATTACAGTTGGTTCACTCAGGCATACCTAGGCTGGCATTAAGAGGAAGACTACTACACCACACACTCCTGAGTATAATGGTGTGGCAGAAAGGAAGAACCGTACGATTGTGGAAACGGTTCATGCCATGCTCCATGATCAAAGACTTCCAAAGTTTCTATGGGTAGATGATGTAACAATGCCTGATGTGGAGGAACCCATGGATCCTATTTATCCATCTAAACCTTCCTCTTCTAGGAAGAGGTCTTCATGGCTTAGGGGGATACTTGATGATGCTAAAGGACATGATGCACCCCAAGGAGCCTTTTGTGAAAGTAAGAAACCTAACAGGTATCAGGGATACCTGACCGTCATAAGCATGATCATACAAAATGAGCCTTCATCATTCTCAGATGCTGTCAAGCATCAAGTATGGAAGGATGCTATGACCAAAGAATATGACTCTATTATGAAGAATGATGTCTGGGAAGTAGTTCGCAGACCCCGGGATGAGAAAATTGTCACTTCTTAATGGATTTACAAGATAAAGCATGCAACAGATGGAAGTATGGAAAAATATAAGGCTCATTTTGTCACTCATGGCTTCTCCCAAAAGGAAGGAATAGACTATGACGAGATATTTCACATGTTTCCAGATATACCACCATCCATTTGATCATAGCCCTTGCAGCTTCACAAGGATGGAACCTACATTAGATGGATGTCAAGACCACATTCTTGCATGGTTCGATCAAGGAAGAGGTCTACGTGGAGCAACCTGAAGGATTTGAGATTTATGATCGAAAATCTCATGTATGCAGGTTGAAGAAAGCTCTTTATGGGCTGAAGAAAGCACCCCGAGCATGGTATGAGAGGATCGATAGCTACTTGATGAAGCTGGGATTCACTAGGAGTGAAGCTGATCCTAACCTTTACTTTAAGGTTGAATATGACAAACCTCTCACACTGGTGTTGTATGTGGATGACCTCCTCCTAACAAGTGAAGACCCTCTCATTTGCAGAGGTAAGAGGGAGTTGGATTCCAGACATATGTTTTGCTATTAGCATGGTGAGCTCATATTTGGTTGAGCCTCACTGGATTGTTGCCAAGAATCTTCTGAGATATCTTCGAGGCAAAATAACTTATAGGTTAAGATACACTGCTGGAGATGTGAGACTACTTGGATACACTGATGCTGATGGGGCAGGCAATGTGGAGGATCGTAACAGCACTTCCAAGTGTTGTTTCTCCTTGGGATTTTCTTCTCTATCCTAGATGAGTAGGAAGTAGAAGTCGGTGGCTTTGAGTACCACCGAAGCAGAGTATATTGTTGCTAGCATGGCCTCCTATGAGGTAGTCTGGTTGTGGAAGCTCTTCAGTGAGCTGTTTGCATTTACATTGGATACCATTGTGATCCTATGTGACAACCACAGTGGGATTCATTTGTCAAAGAATCCCATCTTTCATGATCACTCCAAGCATATCGATATCAGGTATCACTATATTCGATATATGGTGCATCGGGGAGCTATAAGGCTCTAACATATCGGTACAGATGAATAGGTTGTCGACATTCTAACAAAGCCTCTAGGGAAAGTAAAATTCCTGACTTTCCAAGAACAACTTGGTGTTGTTCAAAGACCCTCCGATGAGGGTCCTGTATGATGTATTGAGTTCTGGGAGCTCCGGGGGGGTGTGGGGTACTTCTTGGAGCAACATATGACGAACAGGGTAAAAGAATCAAAATTTTCCTTGTGACACCCCGTGGCAACTATGTAGCAGGATGATTAGTTCTCCTGTGAGGCCTGGATGATGTGTTCTCCATGGGGATTATGGATAGGATGATTCACTCTCCTATGGACAAGATGATTCGCTCTCTTGTGGACAAGATGATTCGCTCTCTTGTGGACAATATGATTCACTCTCTTGTGGGACTGGATGATTCGCTCTCCTATGGACAAGATGATTCGCTCTGCTATGGACAAGATGATTCACTCCCTTGTGGGACTAGTGGTACACTCTATGATACTGTGATACTAGTCTAGGACTAGTGGTATGAGTGGTATCTACTATGACGCTGACTTCAGGTTGGTTAAGATTGGTCTGGGACCAGTGGTACACACTCTGAGATTGACTTTGAGCCAGTGGAGGATGATACTGGTCTGGGACCAGTGGTAGGAGTTGTACTCACTGTGACGCTGACTTCGGGTTGGCTGAGATTGGTGTGGGACCAGTGGTACATACTCTGAGACTAACTTTGAGTCAGTATGATACATCCTCGATCATTTCTTCTTCTTCATAATTCAGACAAAAGCGGAGCAGAACAGAACAAAGCAAAGTTAAGCAGAACAGAGCAGAGTAGTATAGATCAGAACATGGCAAAACAAACAAAAGAAGAATAGGTAGAATAGAGTAGAGTAGGCAAGATAGAGCAGTGCAAAGCAGGGGTCAAGTTGTACAGGGCAGTGCATTTGATGGATGAATGGTGGCGACCGACAAACAGATTGCAGATGGAGTTCTCCCTAGTTGAGAGGGAGCGTTAAATTGGAAACAAGGGCCAAACTCCATGTGGATCATCTTATTCATGGCTGATAATATGTTTATTAGATTACTCTCATCGAGAGGTGTAGGATTGATCTAAAGATCGTCTGGTTCCGATAAGTATTTATGGATATATGAATTTATTTTGATTTTGGAATAATTATCAAGACGACCTACAATTCATGTAGGCTCAAAAGCCCAACAGTCACATCTATTCAAACATCAGCGTTGTGTATAAATATAGGAGGTTCTTTCCTCATTTGCACTCACTCATCTCATCACATCTCTCTCTCTCTCCTGCGCAGAAAAGAGGCTCTTCTCTACTGCGCAGAAAAGTGTCTCTCTCTCACACATGTGGATGGAAGCTGCTGAAACTAAAGCTGCAACTACAGATCGAAAATTTGACCAGGAGCTGCATTGTAGGTTCATCTAGACCTCCTCTAAAGGCTGCAACTTTTGGTGGTGGAATCAAGCCGATCCGACAATCGGTTTGCGAGATATCGACTGCCCTAGTTTGAAGGAAGCTGCAACTGCAGATCCAAACTTTGACCAGCATGGACCATCAAACCTCCTCTTATAAATTGTTCTATAGGTTCATTTGGACCTCCTCTGAAGGTTGCAACGTTTGGTGGTGGAATCAAGCCGATCCGACGGTCAGTTTGTAAGATATCGACTGCCCTAGTTTTAATGATGAAGCCGCTAATGCTGATGCTACTAATCTAGGGTTTGCTACTACTGATATAGACCAGATTTATTGTACTATTTCTCTCTACTTAATTATTGAAGATAAAAGAAGATTTTATCAAAGGGTTTCCCCACACATTATGGGGTTTGTCCCTGGCTAGCCGCCACATCTTGTGTCTCTTGTCTTTGCTTGTTTTCTGTTGATCGTTTAATGTTCCATTTGCACTTTACTTATGCACATGTGATTCCTAATCTATGAATAATAATAAGTAAGAAAAGTGAATTGCTCTAAGCATAGAACATACCATAACTTAATAGGTCCTTACTCTCCCACAGCGAGGCAAACATCATGACCTCGGGTAGATATGGATCATGCTAAGGGAAATGACTTTCTTTGGGCATCCTCCATGCCACCAATGTGATCAACAACAACAACCAAACGTAGTGGAACACCTTGCCCTCATCCTGGGCCTCTCTACAATCCTCAAAAAGTTAATGAAATAAGTACTGAGCCCAATTGTATTGGATTCCTTTGGTGCACTATGCAACCAAATATACTACTAGCGCCAACACTTCATTGGCATGACACTTCCTCATGATTTTCTCGGCCAAACTTTATGAAAAAAACTACATCGTTTGATAGGAGATGGAATGAATTGAATAGCTTTGATACTTCTTTACCGGGCTGAAATCGCTCTTCATTTGGTCTACCAACATTTTCTCATGCGAATTTCCCACAAATGCACTCACAATGTACACTCCTTGGTAAGGCAGCAATGTAATTTTGTGAATCAACATGTTAGTAATCGGGATGGGCCCTCCCAACCATAGGCACCCATCATGCACCAACGCCAACAATTGATGCATGGAAACTATATTAATGGCGCTGCGACTAAAATGCAACACCCACAACATGTTTAGTAGCCTTGCATGCCCAACTCTGACCACTCATTTCATCGGCTCAAGCTGCGTGACCTCCAATTCTTCATAATATACCTTCTTTAGGTACTTGCTTGGCTTTAACTGTGGGAAATTTGTGTGGTCTCTAAGGTCCCAATCCTCCATTTTTAAGTAGAGTATCTGAGCAAATAGATTTCCCTCGAACGACACATTCTTTGGTAGCAAAGGTGTGGAGACCATGAACTTTGTTGCATCTGGGCCTTTAGGAAGTTTAGCTGTGGATTTTCTTGGTGGTATATATAGTAGTAGCCAATTTATCGGCTCAACCTCCTCTACATCAATCTCCTCAATAACCCTGGTTAGTTCTTCCTCATCTAGGTTGAGGGGCTCTCTTGGCTTCTTAGATCTATCTATCCTTCCCTTCTGTCAGACCTCCATTGGGATTTTGCACAACGATTGCTGCACCGGTGCGTACTAGGGCTTCTTCTACTTCTTATCTCCTGCCCTCGATGGTTTAGGCCTCAACAACCTAGGTATTGTAGTATACATAGTAGTAGGCATAGATTGTTTCGAATTAGGTCGAGTTGTTTTTATTCTCTCCAGGAATCTTTCACGTTGCCAATTCGTTAAATTTATGAATCTTGGTGGTATGATCTTCTCTCAAAGTACTTCCCACTCTTATGTAGACATACAACAATAGTCCTGGTGAAAACTAAAGCGTAAGAGCTCAAGATCAATTCTCATTAAGAAAAGTGTTCAAATGTTGAGTGGGATGTATTTATAGCGTAATTTGAATTCAAATCCACTGTTCCCTCTAGATCCCTATCATTAATGCGCTTTTCGAGGCAGATTTCCAAATATATGCTCCTTAAATTCTCCCCCCTTCTCCTTTTAATGGAAAAATAACCATCCAATCATCTATACTGCTTCCAATGGTCGCTTTTTGGCTAGGCTGCATGGGACCCACCATGTTGGTGCAGCTCCTTCGGCGCAACTCTCCTTCATGCCTTCCCTTGATTCATCATGCAACCCATCCACTTCACAAAACTATCCTATTGGTAATGTAGTTTATAGTCCCATACTCTCTTTGTTATGAAACCAGCTCAAGAAAAGATAGATCAACGCCTTAGAATTTAGCCTCTTCGAGGGGGCAACCTCCTTTACATTACATAAATGAACAATTATTGGATGATTCAAATGATAAAACCTCCTTTCTATATATAGGAGTCT
>APFE031450273.1:25595-45213 GCA_000404065.3 Pinus taeda | reverse complement strand
CGAGTTCTTGTTTCTGTGACTGCTTCTGGTTCCAATATAATTTTTCCTTCCTCGTCAAGTTCTAGCAATATTGTTTGAACTGGGAGCTTATCACCTACAACCTTCTTCAAACATGAAACATGGAAAATTGGGTGCAATCGAGAAGCTACAGGAAGCTCTAATTTGTATGCCATAGTACCAATCTTTTGCAACATCTTGTACAGACCATAATACTTTGGTAATAATTTATTATCCTTCTTAGTTTGCTTGAGGGACATTTGCTTATATGTTCGTAGCCTTAAGAATACCCAATCACCTACATCAAAACTTCTTTCACTGCGATGTTGATCTGCCTGTTGTTTCATTCTATTCTATGCCAACACGAAGTTATCCTTTAAGAGTTGGAGGACTTGTTGTTGATGTTCGATGTGATGTTCCACTGCTTGAACCTTAGAACTTTCTCTTAAATATGATGTGATGGATGGTGGCTGATATCCATAAAGTGCCATAAATGGGGTCATTTTCGTTTCTGTATGAAAGGAAGTGTTATACCACCATTCAACCAACGGAAACCATTTGACCCATTGTGTCTGTTTATCAGATACAAAGCAACGAAGATATCCTTCCAAACATTTGTTTACTATCTCAGTTTGCCCATCAGATTCAGGATGATAAGATGAGCTATGAGCTAACTGAGTACCAAGACAATAAAATAATTCTGTCCAAAATTTCCAGTGAAAATTGGATCTCTGTCACTTGCAATAATCTTTGGGTTTCCATGTAGCTTTTGAATTGTTTCCATAAATGCAGTAGAAACTGTATTGGCTTTAAATGGATGTCATAATGCACAAAAGTGTGCATACTTGGTAAGTCTGTCAACTACCACCATGATAACACTCTTTCCCTCAGACTTGGGTACTGTGATAAAATCCATTGAAACCTCCTCCCAACATTGGCTTGGAATGGATAAAGGTTGTAATAGACCCGCGGTCTTAATTGTTTCAACTTTATTTTGTTGGCAAACCAAACATTCCGCCACAAACTTTGAATATCCGATTTAAGGCCACATCCCAAAAAAATTCCTTCTTAACCCTGTCGTAAGTTTTTAAAAATCCTGAGTGCCCTCCTAAGGGAGAAGTCTGCAATTCCATAAGAATCTTTTGTTTTAGCTGGGCATTCTTACAGAGGTATAAGCGATCTCTGTACCATAACGAATCATTTTTCCAGCTAAAAGTATCAGACGTACTGGAATCTTGTTGTAACTTTCGAATAAGTGCCCACACTTCTTCGTCATTCTTCCATCCCTCCCTTGCTTCGTTTATCCAATTTGGTTGGATAATAGAAATGGCACACAACAATGCTTCCACATCCTCATCCTTTCTTGAGAGTGCATCTGCCACCACATTTTGCTTCCCTTTTTTGTAGATGATTTCAAAGTCATAACCCAACATCTTTGTGAACCACTTTTGTTTCTCTTCAGAGGATAATCTTTGTTCTAAAAAGTATTTAAGGCTACCGTGATCCATTTTTACCTTGAAGTGTCTTCCCATTAGGTAGGGTCGCCATTTCTTAAGTGCATGTAGTATTGCCAACATTTCCTTCTCATAAATAGCTTTTTGTAAAAACTTTCCCTTGATTGGATGACTTTCAAAAGCAATGGGTATTTAATCTTGCATTAAAACAGTACCAATTCCATTTTTTGAAGCATCACATTCCACAATAAAGGTTTTTGTGAAGTTCTATGTAGCTAAGATCGGTGCTTGGTAGATTGCCTCTTTAGGATGTTCAAAGGCCTTTGTTGCTTCTAGAGTCTCATGAAAATGCATCTTTCTTCAATAATGTTGTTAGAGGTGTTGCTATTCTTCCATAACTCTTAACAAACTTGCAATAGTACCCAGTCAACCTGAGAATTCCTCGCAGATGCTTTATGGATGTGGGTCTTTTCCATTCCTTAATGGCTTTAATTTTGCTAGGGTCTACCTTAACTCCTTCATGAGATACAATATGACCCAGATATTCCACCTCTTGTACTCCAAAGAAACAGTTGGATCTTTTTGCATATAATTGTTTCTCCTCCAATAGTTGTAGCACACTATCAACATTTCAACATGATCCTTCCAAGACTTGTTGTAGATTAGTATATCATCAAAGAATACTTTCACAAATTTTCTAAGGAATGGTTTGAAAATTGAATTCATCAAACCTTGAAATGTTGAGGGTGCATTGGTAAGGCCAAAAAGCATGACCAAAAATTCATAATGACCTTGATGAGTTCTAAGTGTTGTTTTTGGAATGTCTTCAGTCTTCATTCTGATTTGATGATATCCTGAACGAAGATCCAAGTTGGTGAAGTAAATTGATCCATGCAATTCATCCAGCAATTCATCAATGACAGGAATGGGAAAATTATCTTTAATAGTGAGCTTCTTGAGCTCCCTATAATCCAAACACATGCGCCATGATCCATCCTTCTTGTGCACCAATACTACTGGAGTAAAGAAAGAACTTTGACTTGGTTGAATTATACCAGCCTCTAGCATTTCTGCAACCATACGTTCAATTTCACTCTTTTGGGCATAGGGATATCTGTACGGCCTGATGTTTGGAGGAACACTTCCCGGAATCAGATGAATAGCATGATCATGATCACGAATAGGTGGGAGACCTTTGGGAGTCTCAAATACCTTGGAATGATTGTCCAAGACTATTTGGAGATCTGGAAAAATAGATGATTCCAATGTGGAAACATCTAGCGAACATAATTGTGCAATTACACCTTTTTGTTCCTTTTTTAGAAGCTTTGTCATACCATTAGAGCTGATTATCTTTCCGGGTTTCCCTGCAATACCTCTTAATACAACTTCCTTTCCTTCCATAGAAAATTTCATGAAAAGTTCTTGAAAATTAAAAGCTATTGTACCCAAGGATTGTAGCCATTGGACTCCTAATACAACATCAGCACCTCCCATTGGAATGTAAAGCATTGGGCTAGTCAATACTTATTCTCCCATGGATAACTTGATATTATGGCACTTTCTAGAGCAATTTATTGTTCCTCCATTTCGAACCATCACTTGACACTCTGGTGCTGGATATAAGAAGCAATTCAATTCTTTTGCTCCCTTACAATGAATAAAATTGTGAGTACTTCCTGAATCAGTCAACACTATTACCTTTCTCTTCTTGATTTGTCATTCTATCTTGATGGTTTGAGGAATCGTAATTCCTGCCAATGCATTACAAGATGTGGTCGGATTCATTTGTTCTTCATCTAGGCCTTGTTCATGGAGTATATCCTCTTCTTTTGACCTTTCTTGCTCCTTTTCTTCTTCCTCTTCCCAATCTATGTAGAATAATTTCTTCTTAGCACACTTATGACCTTTAGTGTATTTGCTATCACAACTGTAACAAAGCCATTTTTATCTTTTTTCTTCCAATTGTTGTGGTGTCAACCTTATAGGTTGTGGAAGACTAACGACAACAACACTTCCGTCTTTATAGATGTGGGTGGTATGCTTCCTGGTTGCCATAATTTTGCTTTCCATTTTTCTTGCTAACCTGAATGCCTTCTCTAATGAATCAGGTTTCCAAAGGCGAACATAATGTTGGATATTATCCTTTAAAGACCCTATGAACACATCAATCATATGCTCCTCTGGAATATCTTTTACCCTTATGTTCAATTTTTGGAACTCCTCAATGTGCTCCATTATTGAACCCTTTTGTTTGAGACTTATCAATTGGCTAAAAAAAGTGTTGCTTTTTGTATCCTCATAATGTGCTATCCATTCTTCCGTAAAAATTGCCCAAGTGATAATTTGTTTACAAGAGCAAAGCCGTTGATACCATACAAACTGATTTGGTTCCAAATATAAAGTTGCCATACGTACCTTTTGTGTGTTTTGCACATTATTGAGATCGAAAAATTGCTCCATCTGTAATATCCATGTTGCGGGATTCTTCCCATCAAACTTCCTCATATCGATTTTTGGAATATGGAGGGCCTTCGATCCAACATTAGAGTCTATGGAATCATGATTAACATTTCTTTTGTTCTCATCATGAGTTTCCTTTACTACCCTTTCACTCATAGTGACCCTTTCTTGTAGCAACTTATTCATATTTATCTTCAATTCTTCCATGTCTGTCTTCAAATCTATCTTCAAATCATCCATCTTAGCTTCCACGTCATTCATCTTAGCTTCTACACCTTTCTTTAAACAATCCATCTTAGATTCTGTTCCTTTTTGTGCAAGTGACACTTGTTGCACTTGGTCTCGTAATTTTGATATATCATGCTGCATTTCTTTTTCTTCTTCATGAGTCATGCTAGAGCTTTCAGGTCACCTACTAAGTGTTTCCATTTTCTTTCTTCGGGGCATCAATTACTGATAATAATGCTTCACTGTGCCCTTTGAATTCCTTCAAAATAATTTTTCAAACCAAGCTTAAGAAAACATTTAAAAAAATATACACACCTTTTTTCACTTTGTAGGAGCTCGATATTGCCTCTGACGTATCTCTGTAATTTCGGATCATTCAGTTCTAAAATTGCGACCTATGCTATCCCTATGTGTCCTATTTCCAATGCCACCAGTCTGACCCTAATTGGATTCTCCAATGAAGAGTTATGCCAAATCTACCACAGTGACCTAATTATAGACTAATTCAGTAGAGCAAACTTGTACGATGTGCCACGTGTCCCCGTTTTGACCTTTGGCTCTGAAATATATATAAAAGCAACTACCATCCATCCTCGTTCTATAACTTCTTAAGAAATTTCAATCTGATGCTCAGAGAGAACGTTATGACGCTTTTTCCCAGGTCACCTATTTTGAATGTAATTCAGGATTTTGCAAAAGGACCAACTTTCTCAGTTCATATCTCCGAAAATATCATGCGAAAATCTCTGCAATTCGGGCCTGAGATTTAGTGCGATGTCTTCTCAAATGGGGTTTTTTTTTAGCTTCAGAAACATTGCAGACAAAAAGTTATAGCGACAATGCCACGATGACCTGTTTGGAGCAACGAAACCCTAGAATCCAAAGCTCTGATGCAAAATGTTATGAAACCAGCTCAAGAAAAGATAGAAAAGATAGATCAACGCCTTAGAATTCAGCCTCTTCGAGGGGGAAACCTCCTTTACATTACATAAATGAAAAATTATTGGATGATTCAAATGATAAAACCTCCTTTCTATATATAGGAATTTAAGGAGTCATAATATAACCCAGCCAACCTAACAATAATAATATAAAGCCACAAAAATAACAATAGAGGGATTCTATGGGGCATAGTAATGACAATAAGGGGACAATAGGGGCACAACAATATTAATAAGGGGTACAACTGCAATAGTAATGGGGTAATCACTAGTATTATAGGGACCCAGCACTCTTACAATTGCCTGGAGTACGAAGACTATCCCGTATCCATATAGTCATTGCACAAAGGTGGTATCACCAATGTACAATTTTAACTGTCTCCCATTGACCTTTCCTGGAAACATCTCCCCATTCAGCTTTGTGAGTTGTATTACGCCTCCATCCATAATCTCCTTAACAATATATGGCCCCAGCCAATCAATTTGGAACTTTCTTGGAGACTTCATGAACTTATTGTCATACAAAAATACTAAATCTCCATTCTTAAAGGTGCATTGTTTAATATGGTAATCATGCCATGCCTTTTCATGATCCTTCTACACTTGTTGATGAAAAATCACCAAGAAGCGATATTCCTCTAACTCAGCGAGTTGTGTGAGGCATTCTTTCATGGTATCTCGATCGGCCATGTATGTAATTGTAAAGATATGCAAACTTGCCACATGTACTCCATCAACATTACAAATTCTTGTACATAAACCAATCTGAACGATGTTTGTCCAGTCAAATTTTTGCAGGTAATTCTATACGCCCATAAAACAACTGGTATGTGCACACCCCAATCATTTTGATTCACATTGAAAACCTCTGTTAAGGTGTTATCCAAGATTTTCTTAAAGGATTCCACTATGTCATTCGATTGAGGATGATACATCATACGTTTCTCGTGATACATATGGAATTCTTCAAGAAAAGCACAAATGTTTCGTTCAAGAAGTGTGAAGCCCTATCGCTCATCAAGATTTTAGGGTAGCCAAATTGAGACAAAATGTATTCGAAAATGAACTTCACAGCTGTGGTCACACTACAATCCTTTACAAGTTGTACGTCAACCCACCTAGTTAAATATTTGGTCACTACAATGATGTATTGGGATCCTACCTTCCTTCCTAGTGAATGAATTGGTCCCACAAAGTTTATTTCCTATCTATGAAATGCCTCTAATGACACTTGCGGGTTCAGAGGAAATTCATCTCTTCGCATTGACCTCCCTGTTCTTTGACAGACATCGCATGCCCTGTAATAAGCCTTGAAATCCTTATGCCTAGTCAGCCACCATAGTCCTGCTCGTAAGATCTTTTGCACATTTTCTCTTCCTGCATAATGTCCTTCTTCAACCCCCCCATGCGCTTCATTAAAGATAATTTGTTGCTCATACTCCGGGACATACCTACACAATATTTCATCGGATCCCATTTTATATAAGTGTCCTGCGATAATGGAGAAATCTATAGCCTAGATGACCAATTATTTATTTTTTTGTGTCGTATACCCTTCAAGAGTTGTACCTGTAGACAAGAATTGGATTATGTACGTAAAATTGTCATCTGCGACGCATACTGAAAAGAGACATGCATCGGACAACCCTTCCTCCATACTTGTAGGTTCATCATCATTATCAATCTGCGAGAGGTGATTTGGTCCAAAATTTAGTTGCCCTAGCTTCACAATTACTTCAAAGTCATATTCTTGAAAGAGCAGCAACCATCTACAAATCCCCCCCCCCCCCCCCCCCCCCCCCCCCCCCAACACAGCTTGTTTGACCAGGCACTTCAAAGAAGAATGGTCTGTGTACATTTTGAAGTGTCCACCCAACAAATAGTGCCTGAACTTCTGGAGTGCATATACCGTTTCCAATCCTTCATGATCTGTGGTTGAATAATTATTTTATGCCTTTGATAAATTCCTACTTGCAAATGTTATCGAATGGTCAATATCACCTACACCTTGCAGGGTGAGCATAGTTCCTAATGCTATGTGGGATGCATATACATGTACGTGGAATTTATTTTTCTAGTCGGGGAACACTAGAATAGGTGATGTAACCATTTTTTCCTTCAAGACATCCAGACTCTCCCGGACCTCATCATCCCAACAAAATATGGCATCCCTTTTCACCAATTTTTCCATGGGTGCAGTGATCTGTGCATATGCTTTGATGAACTTCCTATAATATTCTGTTTGGCTCAATGTCACACGAAAATATTTAACATTCTTTGGAGGCTCTAAATTTATGATTATAGCAATTTTGGCGAGCTCTACCATCAACCCCTGCTTGCAAACAACATGGCCCAAAAGTATCCCATATAGTACGCATAATATGCATTTCTTTAGATTAAGGGATATCTGATACTTTCGACAAGTATCCAACATGAGGGGAAGACTAGCAACATGTCTCTTTACTAACCGAAACACTATCCAATCATTGAAGTAAACCTCCAAAAACTTATGAATAAATTCTTTGAAAATTGTGACTACCACCCTAGAGAAGTTTCCAGGGGAATTTTTAAGTCCAAAAGGCATAGTTGTATAGTGAAAACAACCCCAATCAGTAGCGAAGGTAGTCTTACTCCTATCCTCTCGAACGATCTTGATCTAATGGTACCCTAAGAACCCATCTGTAAATGAGGAGACTTCCTGACCACCAACCTTATCCAGTACTTTATCTCTGAATGGCATAGGAAATGGATCATGGACACAAGCATCATTCAATTTTATTAAACCTACGCAGATCCGAATTTGGCCCTTCATCTTCTTTTCCTAAACCACCATAGGACTAACCCAGTCCTATTCCTCAACAGGTTCAATAATCTTAGCTGCAAGCATATTCTCCAATTCTTCGTGCACTTTTTCCTTGTACTTAGGATTCAACCAGTATGGGTGCTATTTCACTGGCTTTGCATCTAGCTTTAGAGTGATATTCATGATATCGATATCACCTATTATCCCTTTCAGATCAGAGAATTTGGTGGGAAACAAGTCTTGATACTCCTGTAATAACTCTGTGACTTTGTCCACCATGTCCTCATACCAATAGTCAAATATGTTTGCGACCTTTGGCTACGCTTCGGACCCAATATTCACCTACTTAGTTTTCAAGGGCTTTGAGATATCAGAGACTTCCAGCTTAGGGCTTGCCGCTTTGTGTTTTCCTTTTAACTTAGGAATATTGATGTTCCTAGGATATTCTTTGCCTTCCTCAGTGGTCACATTATAGCATTTGAGCACATGGTGCATCTGCATACTCCATTCTGGTTGTACCCACGCAACAGGTTCTTAAGGCATTCTGAATATTGCAGCTTTGATCTCTTGTAATTCTTCTTCAATACACTCAAATTCATCTTCAAAGCTAAAAGTTAGCATAAAAATTTCCTTTAGAACATCCCATTCTGCAGTTCTATGTCGCAGCTCTGTTTCTAGATACTAGTTCATCAGAATCATATCCAAAGTGTGGCAAAATATGTGAACCCATTCTAGTTGTGGTTCTTCTCCCCGTGCTTTCATCCATCAAGCCAGATTCTCAAGTAGATCATCCTTTCCTATATATTCCTCCATAATGCAGGTATTGGCATACCCAAACCACAACTTCATCATCCTTTGATATTCCTTCAAGACTACAAAGTTGTTCTTATGCATACCCCACCATATGGTAGGCTTAGCTCTCAATGGATGTATAATGCTTGGAATTGGTGTTCCTCCAGTACATCCCTTTCAAATTTATCCATAAATAAATTTACATCTTCTAAACCATCATAATACGATAATTCGCGTACCTCAGTGGATATACATTGGAGTGACTTAGTGAGCCTGTTGCATCATAGCGATAATACCTCATGCAATCGGTTCTTCTAGTGCTCAAGATCCTCATCTGAATTTGAGTGGTAGGAGTTGTCCTTCTAGCAAGTAATTCACCCATCCACTGTAAGGTCGATTTAATCCTAATCTCGTGCAGTCAGATTATATATTTACTCAATATCATCTTCCTCATAATAATCACGAATTGGTTTAGTATATCGTGCTCCCTCGGATGAATCTAATGGAACAATAACCCTTAGTTCCTTCTTTTGCAATGTCATACCACGCTTCTTAAGGTTGATGACTACGTTCATATCGAATTCCCAATCAATTCCAAGTAGTGCTATGTATGGCTTATGGTCGTCCACTATTTCAATCACTTCAAAATCGGCTATGGCGCGCGCCCCTTCAATGTACACAATTAATCCATGTAGGCACCCGATAGGAATAATATTTTTCTGATTCCCCATTCTCACCTAGATCGGAGACCACTGGAGTGTTGGTATTCCCATTATTTTCCATGTATTCTTTAGCAAAACATTTGCATCAGAACCCAAATCAAGGATTACCTAGTCCATTTCAAATTCTCCAATCTAGGTAATCAATCTCATTTTGTGACCAATTCTTTTCTTACCTTTGTCCACCTTATGCACCACATGCTATTCTGACAGTGGCTTATTCTTGCCAGAGCAGTTATCTATCAAATCTTGTAGTCCCTATACTACTTTTTGTTCCCTTAGGATCTTTATGCAGGTATGTAAGAAAGATGCCAAAAATGATGGATCTCTTTCTTCCTTAGTACTGACTCCTTCAGTCTTCTCCATGTGTGTACTTTGATTCCTTGATGTAGACGGTGATGCATATGGAAGCTCCTCTTTGCCTCCATAAACATTTCCTTTACTCTATTCACATCAAATCCAACCTCCTTGTCAGTAGCCTTGCAAACCCATTCATTTTCATTTGGTTGCTTTCCTTTATCCTCATGTTTAAGCCTAAAAAATTGTTGCAACAACATGGGGGAAAACCACCCAGTCCAGACCTTGGTTCTCAGCTCCTTTTCTGTTTGGTGTAGTGGCTCCGATTGGGGATAATGGGACCGGTTTCCTAGAAAATATTTTTATAGTGTTGGTGTGGTGATATATGATGTAACGAGAGAATAGATAAGCTAATTGTAATTTGATCTAACTAATGAACACATGCATATATCCTAGTTTAAAACTATTTAGCTATAAATATGCCCGGGAATTAAATACAACATGCACTCTACAATGATGTCTTACAACAATTGGTAATATATATCATTCAACCGCAATAAAAAGTGAAATCACTTAATAGTAATCATTTTGGATAAATAGTTAGACAAAATGATTGTGAAAGATATATCACATATAAAGTCGTTCATGTAATCAGAATAAATTTAAAGGTGAGATCATACAAAAGTGAAATAATGCTAAACGGTAATTTAGACTTTCACACATAAATGAATTTAAAGAAGAAGTATTTCCTAATACATAAATAAAACAATTCGTAAGATAAAAGTATCATATATGATGAACCCTGCTCATGTGTTTCAGAAATATTAATCCAATCTCAATCAATCCAACACATTCTAAGAGTACAAAAGTGCATTTTAGTAGAGTATGCTAGATGTTTGAAAGAAAATAGATCTTGTTCCATCCAATCCATTAGAACCTCCTCAAAAGTGAAAAAGTGCAATGTTTCGAAGAATGTTTCTGATAAATTTTCTGGACCCCTTTCTAAATACATGAAAAGTGTTTAAATACTAAACTATAGGTCCTAAAATAGATTATTACAAAAAATAGATGAGCAGGTTTAAACAACCTTCCTCAAATTATGCGAAAATAAAGCTAAAAAATAAACTAAATGGCTATTTCCTTTGCACTTGTTCCCTGACATCGCAAAAATCTGTCATAGGTTTAAGCTGAGTCAGTTGACCGATTAGAGATTTTAATTGTGCAACAAATATAGTGTCTGTAAGTGCTGACACCATATTTTGTGTTGAGGTTTTTAAGAACCTCAAAGTCATCCAGTAACTGTATGGCTTCACTAAAAACTACCAGTATGCTTCCCAATTCAGCGTGCTTAGCTGTCTGATCACATCCTCCTTTTCCTGTGCTACCTGTCCCACTGCTGATCTAACTGTTTGACATTTGGAAGAAATCCTGGTACACATTCTGTAACCAGGTTATCATCATGAAGATTTTTGTTGATGTCTTCAATTATGTTGTTCGCTGCTGTCGCTGTTATTGTTGTTGCCCTCTCTGCTTGCTTCAACCAAGAACCCCAATATGTGAAAATGATTTCTTTGTGAGATTCTTGCAGCTTTAGCAGATTAGCCTTCCTCCCATCCCCCAATTCTTGCCAAGTGATAAATTTAGAAATCCTTTTATGGATTTCATCATACTCAAGTCTCATGTCAACAACTTGGTTTGTTAGCTTATCACTAATTTCACAGTAAGGACTTATTTGCAAAATATTCTGGATATGTACTTCCTTTTGCCGCATCAGTTGGGAGTTAAGAATGAGTACCTCCTTTATGAACTCATTGATTTGCAGATGATCCTTAAAATTATCTGTTATAACTTGTATCTGTGCTAGAATTGGGCTACTTGTAATTCTACTTGTTGATTGGATTTTTCCTGAGCTAATTGTTGTTCTAACAACATAATTCTCTGTTCTTTTTCTTTAAGAAACATTTGTACCTCTATCGCTTTGTAAATAGTTACTCTGTCATAGGCTCCTATGTATTGAGAAAATTTTGTGAGATTTTTAGACGGGTCCATGGGTGAGTCCTTCCAAACGATGTCCATTGGTTCATTTTCAGAAGTTGTAACAGTTACAACGTCCAGCTTTATTTTCTTCCTCTTTCTCTTGACTACAACTTTGTGGGTAGGGTTATAAAATACATCTAGTGGAGGTATTTCTTCAACTCTCAAAATGATTTATGAATTGGGTGTAGTAGGAATGATTTCAACATTCTGATTGTCCTTAACTCCTTTGTTTGTTGTTTCCAGATTTGACTTGTGCTTGGTTTGCTTAGGAGTTTGCATCTCAGATGTTTTCTCAAGGTTTGAATCTATGTGAAGCTTTTTGTTGAAGTGTTCCCATTCCTGTTCCAAGTCAATAATTGGGCTTTTTCCTGACTGAGTTGATGTAGACACAATTTCTTCTTCTTTCTTTGCTGAAGTTTGCTCGATTGTTTCCTATGTAGTTCAAGCTGTGTCCTTTTCGCATTCATTATTTGTATGTCCTCCCCAATTTTGAGATTTCTACTCTGAGTGCTCTGAGTCATGCGTAGATATCTCTTTCGTTTCTTCTTCAGAGTGTTTTTTGGAGTTGTCATCCAAGATTACGCTCGGAGTTGGCTCCCTTATTGGTTCTATCTGCAATAGGCCCAATGAGACCTTCAATAATCTTTTCTCCCTATACACATGGAAAGCTCTAAGGTCATCTAGTGTTAAAAGTGCAGATGACAAATGTAACAATTGTGAGTTTTTTTCTGCCTGTAGGAAGAGGTCATCAAAGGGGTCCCCTTTGTGGGTGAATGGTTTTACTTTCACCATAGTAGTAAAATTCTTCACAGTGTTCTCTAGGTCATACGCCTTCCTGGAAATTTAGCTAAATTAAGAGATTTAATGATCTCTGCTTCTTTGCATGCATGTACAAAATCATGTAGCACCAATGTACCACATTGTAACCTAAATGTAGGCCAAATGGCCTTCTTCTTCTCTTTGAGTCTACTAAATCCACCTTCCCCTGTTGTTTGGTAGGCTATTTCTCTAGCCAATAATTTGTCGGGGACATAATATGGGAGAACATGCGGTGAAGCAATGCTCCCAAATACTTTGATATAGGTAAATTTGTCCTCCCAAAACCATCTCGCTACTAGCAAGGTATCGACTTCAGCCTCTTTAGAAAACCTAGGGGCGGTTCTATTGTATATTTCTTTATGGATGGGTAGCATGACTCTGTGACAAATTTTGTAAAAATATGGGTGAAGCTAATATTCCCACAAATTCTTATGGTACACGTGGATAGGAAGCGGGTCTTGAATAGTCCACTTCCATCCCATAATGGGAAATTTAAAACTAAACAGATTGAATCCATTACAAAAGCAATCATGAGAAATAGGGGATAAACCCTTAAAGGGGGACTTATTTTTCTCCTACATTCCATAATGGCCTTTGATAAATTATTTAACAAAATTTGAGCCCAGTTCATTATAGTTGCATTCATGGCTGCATCTATTAATGGGAGCCATTCTAGGGAAAACTTGGTGCTATCGAGTTTACCGAACAATCTGCGTAGTATTGTTGTTGCGAAACTAAAAGGGGGAGAAATGGATGCCGTAGAGTACATACCTGTTTTATCCCATTTTATCTTGCCTTCATTTGCTATCCAGGATTGGGTAACGTCTACTGGGTCTTCATTCTCCTTGGAAAATATCTCAAGGAACTGCTTATTGTAGAGCTTCTGTGGCTTTGGTAACTGGTACATGATTCGTAGGTTGTCCACTGAGAATGTCCCCATGACCTTTTCCCCGTGATTCCTGAATATTTGGTATGCAATGTTCGCCTCGTCAATTACCCACTTGACCATGTCAGTATATGGGATTATATTTGGTTGTGTAGCTATGCGGTGCAGGAAAGATCATGTTGTCTTGAAATAGGAGGCATCAAATGACTCATGAGAATCTGCCGTGGTGGTTGTTTCTAGTGGCCTTGCGTCCTCTTCTTCTAACAAATTGTACTTAGCCTCCCAGGTTGTAGCTCCTCCACCTCTGCTACATGTAGTATCGAAGAAAATAGGAATCATTTCTGATTTCTCAGACGGAGCTGCCTTTCCCTTCTTTCCCATTTTTTCAAACAATGCTCCCTGTAGATTTTTACTAAAATGGGGCAAAGCGGAAGTTATTGTATAAGCACAAGTAAGAATGACAATGAGAATGAATGATACAGATAACCAGAAAAGGTGACAAGAAAGGAGTTTTAATCAAATGCAGATGAAAAGATATCATATCATGTCGAGTCGCCTTTTTATCATAAATTCCATTAAATTGCGAAGATTCGGATTCACAGTTGCGATGCAATGTCACAAATAGTATTTCACATGTTTGATTGTGTGCTTTCTTAAATTTCCTTAAGTTACTACGGAATAAGTGGTGTCTTCTTCATTATTTAAAGCTATTTACCTTATAAAGTGGTTTTCATCGCGCAGCAGAATTAATCATCATTTTATGATATTGGGTTCTATCAAGTCTGGGCCTTTATCACATATTGCAAGATCACGTAGTTCATAAGATTTCAGACTTTTCTTAGGTGTTCTGACATGATGTGATAAGGTTGACTGTCTCATCGCAATATCACATTTCACATTTTTCAATATGCTTTTTGAGAGTATGCCCTTTGTGAATGCAATGTGCGATATGGGCTTTATTTTAATCGGAAATTCCTTAGGTCTTATTTTTAAATGAAAAGCATAATGATATCTAAGTTAAGGGTGGTGATTATTTTGATTGTTTTTCGTGATTTTTGCTTGTTAATAAGGCTCTTGACACACTTGGTCCAGCAACATGTGAAAAGGCGAGGATTGGTAACTTTCAAAGGGTTTTGACTTGATATCTTGCTTTATTCCAAAAATTTTAAAAGAAGGTGTCTAAGTGCTAAATTTATTTTTAAAGGATTTTATCATGGGTCCCCATTTATTAATAGAATAACATTTATTATATCAATAAATGGTGGGTTGTTGAATAACACAACAATTGGTGATTTGTTGGAAACTCCCAAAATAAAGGTAGTTTAGAAAAATAAAAATACATGAAATACAAGATAAGTAACATTTCTCTGAATGAAAAATAAACAAAATCTACTTAATTACCATCCATTGGATTATCCTCTTCAATATGAAAATTGCCTTGTCTACATCAATCATTACTTGGTTTTAAAGATAAAACAGGGGACTCTTGCAAACTAGCTTTTAGATGTATTGTGTTGTCATAGGTAGAGCCTCTACTGCTAGTAGCGTCCATAGCGTCGGCAAGGTTACCATTTAACCAACAATGATTCAGTGTACCATCTATATAGGAGTGCAAATTTTAAAGATAAATTTAGATTTATATACTTACTTTCTTTCTCATTTTTTATAAACAATTCATTTTCTTAAAAGTTTCATTCTCTCCTTAAAGGTCCTTGTCTTGGGTTGGTGGCCAAAATTGACAATGCCATTCACTGGTTGTAACTTTAACTAAACAAGTTGGCTCATGATTAGACCCCTTGTCTTTTGATTAACATAATCTCAAGCCATTACTTGGTTTTGGTGTGCAATATTGATAATGTCAGCTTGTTACTTCCCTATAATCATGGTAAGTCGGCACTTGATGATACCTCTTATCCTTTAAGTTTAATCATATTTTAGAATTACACTCTAAAAAGTGAAATCTCACTAGATGGGGAGAATCGTTGACTCCTTAAGAGTTCCTGCATGACAATTATAGAGTTAAATATGCTTCTCTATAGAGAGTCCTTGCTTTGTCATAGATACTTTTCTTAACTGATGGTAGAACAAAGGTTCTTTTACAAAGTTGAGTTTTACCAAAGGATAACTAATTTTGGTAGAGGACAAGCAATTTCAGAGAGATAGAACTTAGCTTATGTTTCAAATGTAAAAATAAACTTCTTAACAATCTCTACTTATACAAGAAAAATGTCAAAATATAAAAGAGACTATTTACAAAGGTCAAAAAGTAAACGCTACTTCAAATTTTATTTTCCTAAAAAGTAAAAGCAATAATATACAATGAATAGAAGAGATTATCTTTTATGAAAAATATTTTTTCAAAATTTTCCCATTAATAGGCATAGAATCTCTCTTACCTGATAGATCTTGCAATAAAAAGGTTGATGGGCCTATTTGTTCAACAATCTAAAACAAGCCAAGCCACATTCTTTGCAATTTGGTATGCTTACCTTTTTTCTCATGTGCTTTATCCCATTTCAATCCCAAGTCTCTAAGTTGAAAAGATTTTGACCTTACAAAATTCACATCAAATGATGATTTAACTAACAATTGATGATTCGCATGTGTAATTTTTTCCTTTTGCCTTTCTTCTTCAAGCTTAAGGATTTGTGATTACCTTACTTGCATAGAATAGGAAGGGTTTTCTTCAATAAATTGAACTAGAGATAGAGAGGGAATAACTACATTTGTAGGCAGGACAACTTCTTTCCCATAGACCAAATTAAAAGGAGAAGTGCCTATTGAGGCCTTCTGTGTTATTCGAGATACCCATAGATAAAATATTAAATATTTGTGCCAATTTTTCTGACCTTGGTCAATGGTTCATTTGATGATTCTTATGAGATTTTTGTTTGTATATTCATCCAAGCCATTTCCATAAGGATAATAGTTAGCAGAGTATTTAAGTTTAAAACCTCTTTTAAGAGAAAATTTTGTCATAGCATTTCCTATAAAATAATATGCATTATCGAACATGAGAGTAGATGGTAGACCAAATCTGGTGATACTAATTTGATCAATAAATTCAATAATGATTTTAGAATTGGCTATGTTAAGTGGAATTTCTTCCACCCACTTTGTGAAGTAATCAGCAGCTGTAAGCATATATTTATGCTACTTTGAAGAGTGAGGAACAATCTCATCTATTATGTCCAGTCGCTATTGTTCAAACGGTTGTTCAATGTTTACTGGTTACAATGGTAATGTAGGTTTTCTTTGTATCCCAATAGTTTTTTGACAAACTTTACATTTTCTTACATAATCGTGTGAATTTTTAAATAAGGTTCGCCAATGATAGTCAGCATGCAGGATTTTATGTGTGATTGTGTCCCCTCAAAAAAGTCCACCAGCTGGTTGATCATGGAGTTTGTGAAAAAACTTTTATGCCTCATATTTTCCAGAACATATAAGAAAAATAGAATCATAATTTATTCTAAACAACAAATTATTGATGATTTCATATTGTCTAGCTTTTAACGTCAAAGCCCTTTTTATTTTGTAACTTAATTGTGTAGGGGCATATCATTTTTTCAAATAAAATATGATATTAGTATAATTGGATTCAATGTCATTGAGGCTTACCTCATATACCTATATATCAGCACCTGAATCTTGTAGTGCTGGTAAGTTGGATGCTCCTGCTAACATTCTACAAAAACCTTGACCCTTCACAATTTTGGCTGGTCTAATCTCAATGCCATATTCTTGCAGTGTTGTTACCCAATTTACCTTTTTCTCACCTACATCTCTTTGTATTAATACATTTCTCATTGCTAGGAACAAGACTGCTACCTTGGTGTGAGTTTTGAGGAGAAAGGGTCTGAAATGTTTTATGGATTTGAAAATAATGGAAGCTTGTTTTTCAACATTTGAATAGTTTAATTCAACCCCCCTGCAAATTGGAGCTAAAGAAAGAAATTGGTGCTTCAACTTTGTCATCATTGACCTATGTGTAGGTTTTAGCCCTGTACAGAAATTACCTGTGTACGAATTCTAAAACACAGAAAATAAACAATGTGAGAGCATAACACATAAAACACATATACATAGAGATTTTCCCTTGGATCCCAAAAATGGGACTACCATCTTGATTTTTCATTATATTCATTTCAATGTTATAATACAAATTTATACAAGCCGAAGCATCCAATACCATGGAACGAAAACAATCGTGTCCAAAACCATGGACCAAAAACCATCGCGTCCAAAACCATGTGCAAAAAACATGCACAAAACCATAGGTAGGTTTGCCCAGCCTAATATAGGGTCCAGGGTAGGGCCCAATCCTAGACCCCATAGAGTGGGGTTACCTGCACACCTCAAACCCCCTATGACACCTCCTGCTACACAATCGGCGCAATGAATGGGGGGATACGCCCCCCTTCTAACCCCCTGGTCAACTACGTGGGCTACTCGCGGAAAGAATATAACACAACCCAACATTCTCCCACTTGTTGTTTTCTTTCCATAAGGGGCCACAAGAGAGCTTAATCATTTATCCAGCCCTGCAACACCCATTGTTTCTCTACACTAAGTGATCCAGGTGGATGTTGGTGGCCACCCACCTATCCCATTTGGACCCCCGCAACTATCTCTTTCAGTTTTTAGTTTCCGTAATTGTAGCACAATTTACTATTTTTAGCAGTTTTTCGGGTCCTGAACTTCTGGAGCCGTTTTGAGGCCCTAAATGACGTTTTTTGGGAAATATGGGGGCAACATGGGTCCATGGACTGATGTTGCCCTTCCCAAAGTGGTAGTTCTCAGATAGATCTTTCTAACGAGCTATCGTACGAGTCAAACGGAGATCATATGCCAAAGTTACGACCCCGAGAAATTGATGTGCCAATTTACCTAAACGGGGCCCACAATTTGGCGTTTCATCTTCTAGGGTTAGGTTTTGGGATGTGAAGGGTTTTTCATTGTTTCTCAACAATAAATAGGCCTCCGAGCCTCATTGTAAGATAGTTCAGAGGCATGTAGTCACCACATCGCTTCTTAGAGATAAGCTACCATCGCCCTAGTTGGTTTATTTCCAATTCTAGTTGTAAGCATATTTCAGTATTTTCCATTAATGAAATGAAGTATTATTTCCGCTACATATTTGTGTATATGGTTATCTCTGTATTTTGTTGCGTTCCTATTTAAATCTGGATCAGTGGTATCGAAGCGGTCTGCGTTTTCTTTGTTTTTCTTTGCATGTCCCCAACGAGGTCGGGATATAAAGAGTTAGGGCTTGAACTGGTCGAACCTTTGCAAGACCAGCCTCAAAAATCCCGATGGCCTCCCATGGCAGATGAGAAGAAAGACGAGGGGGCAGGAGATCCTATCAAAATCTTGCTCGAAGAAGCACTCGAGCAGCAAAGGAACGCGATGATGGATATCTTTGCGCAGATCCTTCAGCGGCTACCTAGAGGTGACGCATCGGCTTCCAGCAGCGACTCTGGAAACGCCACGCCCTTTAAGGTACAAGTTAATTTTGAAATCCCCATCTTCGAGGGTAATAGACGCAGATGCCGTAGATAAATGGTTAAATCTGCTAGATGGGTATTTCTCTGTTCATGAATTTTCAAGTCGGGAAAAGATTGTTTTCGCTCTTCTCAAAGCAGCCCCCCACGTCAAGGACTGGTGGGAAACCTACTGCGAGCAGAAGGATGAAAGTACAGGCTCACTGTTTTCAGCCGCACCCACTTGGAATGACTTCCGGAATGCCATCAAGGAGCAGTACTACACTGTCAAAAGCTATGAGGACAAATACATCAGATGGACCACACTGCGGCAAGGATGAGACCAAGATGTGCCGGAGTTCACAAACATTTTTCATACCCTTCGCACACAGTTGGGTATCAAAGATTCTGAGTTGCATCTCGTACTCAAATACCGCGGCTGCCTACACAGATACATCAAAGAAGAGATGGAGTTCTTGGACATCTCCTGACTCGGCACAGCATATTGATACGCTGTCAAAATCAAGCAAAAGTTCAAACAGAAGAAGCGAGACTTTGGATCTGTAAATCCGAGGCCCAAAGGACAAAGCCAAGGTGGGGTGACCCAAGACAACTCGTCGAAGCTGCAAGAAAAGAACAACACCACGAAGCCGAAGAAGGACACAGGAAAGTGGTGTGAGTTCCACAAGAGCCCCACTC
>APFE031450273.1:10780-25076 GCA_000404065.3 Pinus taeda | reverse complement strand
GGGGCGCTGCCCCGGGCCCCATAAAGTGGGGTTACGGGTACCCCTCAAACCCCCAGTTAACTATGTGGAAAGAATATAACACAACCCAACAATCTCCCACTTGTTGTTTTCTTTCCACAGGGGGCCACAAGAGAGCTTAGTCATTTTTTCAGCCCTGAAGCGCCCATTGTTTCTCTACACCAAGAGAACTTCTCAGAGCTCAGATTTTGTCAATGCATCTGCAGTATTCTTCAAAGTGTCCACCTTTACCAGCAACACCTTTTTGTCTTCTATCATATCCCTCACAAAGTGATACTGAACATCAATGTGCTTTGTCTTTGAATGATATGCAGGGTTCTTTGCCAAGAAAATTGCACTTTGGCTATCACAGTATATCCCTATAGCTCCCTGTACTAACCCCATACTTGAACACAATCTCTACAACCAAACTGCTTCCTTGCTTGCATGAGTGGCTGTCATGTATTCTACCTTTGTAGTTGATAGTACCACTGTAGATTGTTTCTTACTCATCTGACTGACTGCACCTCCAAATAGGTTATACACATACCGACTTGTAGATCTTCTCTGATCTAGATCTCTAGCCCATTCTGCATCAACAAAGCCATGAATATCCAACACTCTGTCAGATCCTGGTCTTCCTTAGTAGCAAAAACAATAATCACTAGTGCCACACAAATACCTAAAAACCCACTTCACTGCTATCTAGTGCTCCTTCCCTTTTGACATAAACCTGCTTAATACTCCCACTACATGTGTAATGTCTGGTCTAGTACAGACCATCGCATACATCAGGCTACTGACTCCACTTGCATATAGAACACGAGACATGTCCTCTTCCTCTTCTTGTGTATTGGGACACTGTTCAGCAGATAACTTTGCACCTACAAGAATATGAACCTTCATCGGTTTACTATTATGCATATTAAACCTCTGCAATATTGTCTTGACATACTTCCTTTGGTTTAACTAGAGCTTCCCCTTTCTCCAATCGCTTTTAATTTCCATGCCCAAAATATAGTTTGCAGCACCAAGATATTTCATGTATAATTTGGAGGACAAATGGGTCATCAAATCTTGGATAATTTCTTTGTTATTTCCAAACAACAACATATCATCCACATACAAGACCAGATAAATAACACGGTCACCAATTAATTCAAAATACACACAGTGATCTGCTTTGCTTCTGGTGAAGCCAAGTCCCCGTATAAATGTATCAAATTTTTGATACCACTTCCTTGGTGACTGTTTTAACCCATACAAAGACTTCTTTAACTTGCATACCATTTCTTTCTTACCCTTCACCGCAAAACCTTTTGGTTGCTTCATGTAGATCTCCTCTTCCAGATCCCCAGGAAGAAATATTGTCTTCACATCCATCTGTTCTACCTCAAAATCAAAAGCAACAACAATAGATAAAATTAATCTAATAGAAGCTACCTTGGCAATAGGATAAAAAATATCACCGAAATCAATTCCTGGCACTTGGGAATAACCTTTTGCTACCAACTGAGCTTTCTATTTCTCCACCTTTCCCTCTGCATTTGTCTTCTTCATGAACACCCATTTGCTGCCAATGGGTTTCCTTCTAGCTGACAACTCCACCATATCCCAAGCCTCATTTTTGTGCAAAGTTGCAATTTCATCAACCATGGCCTCTTTCCAGAGTTTTCCATCCTCTGAATCTACTGCTTCCTTCATAGTTTTGGGATCATCATCGGTAACAGACAAAGAAAAATTTGAATAGAAAGTAGATGGACTATACCTTTCTAGTTGCCTTCTTTCTTGAACTGTTCTTCTCACACCTGGAGTTTGTGGCTCTTCACCTTCTGATTCCTCCTATGTTGTAGAGTCTCATTCTTCCTCCTTAAGCTCAAACCCTATCTTCTCAGGTTCCTTTGGTTGGACTTCATGTTTAATAACATTTTTCACCTCTCTGAACACCACATCTCAGTTGTACACAACCTTCTTTGTTACTGGGTTCCAAAGCTTATAACCCTTTAAACCATCCTTATACCCAATAAAGATTCACTTTTTAGATTTACTATACAACTTGGTTCGTTTCTCGTTTGGAACATATACATATGCGTCACATCCAAATACCCTCAGATGTGAAAGAGAGGGTTTCTTACCATTCCATACCTCTTGTGGAGTCTTATCCTCCAACGCTGATGAAGGTGATCTGTTGACCAGGTAACATGCTGTCTCCACCGCCTCTGCCCATAATTCCTATCCTAACCTGGCACCACTAAGCACACTTCTTGGTGTTTCCATCAATGTCTTGTTCATTCTTTCTACAACTCCATTTTCCTCAGGTGTGTATGGAGTAGTCTTTTTCCATGCTATACCACACTTCTTATAGAATTATTCAAATTCCTTATTGAAAACTTCTCCACCGTTATCTGTCCTCAACAACTTTATCTTCTTCTCTTTCTGGTTTTCCACCAAAGCCTTAAATTCTTTAAACCTCTCAAGGACTTCAGATTTATTCTTAAGGAAATATATCCATGTATTCCTTGAGAAGTCATCTATAAATGATACATAGTACACATAATTACCCAGTGCTGGAACCTTCATAGGTCTAAACACATCACTGTGCATAAGCTCTAATATTTGTTTCGCCCTCTTACCACTAGAGGGGAAACTCACTCGATTCGGCTTCCCATATACACAATTTTCACAAAAATCAAAATCTAGAGACCACATCATGGTCTTCTCTCCAGAGACCACTAGATTTTCTGCCCCACTTTCAGGAACCATAGAACTGTTGCACCCATCAACAATAGTGCTACCTTACAGCTTGTTCAGAGTTCCAATTCGAACTCCCCGCATCAATACTAGTGCCTCCTGAAACATCTTGCAGGTATCCTTCTCGAACACTGTTTTTACACCTGCATCATCCAACTTGCTTACAAAAATCAGATTTCTGGCTAATGGAGGAATATGCAGAACACTCAGAAGTGTTCTAATACATCCACCTTGCAAATTCAACTTTACTTTTCCGAAACCAACAATTCTAGCTTTCTTGTTATCCCCGAAGAAGACATCACCACCATCATATTTCTCATACTTTCAGAACCACTCTCAATGGGGAGTGAAGTGAAAGAATGCACCTAAGTCAATCAATCATGCCTCCTGATCTACATGTGTACTTGAAGAAGCCAACTACACATCCCCACCTTCATTTGAGGTGGTTTTCGCCTCTGCAGAAGGAGCATCATTAGATCCATTTCCTTTATCAGGAGCTTTAGATTTACAATCCCTTTTGTAGTGCCCTTCCTTTCCACATTTCCAGCACACCACCTTTATAGGTTTTCCTGGAGATGTAGATCTCCCTCTATATTTAGAGCTCCCACTCGATGACTTATTTTTGTTTCTGTTCTGGGACCGTCCTCGTACAAACAAGGCTTCACTATTTTGGCTCTCCATATTTTTCTGTCTCACTTCCTCCATCAACAAGGATGAGACTATTTCACCAAACTACAAGGCAGTTGCATTGCTACCTATTGCAATAACCAGAATATTCCACGAAATTGGTAGAGAACACAACAAACTGATGCACTTATCTTTGTCTGAAATTTTAATATCAGCAGATGATAACTAACTTACCACAATATTAAATGCATTCAAATGCTCTGTCACCAAGTCTCCATCTTTCATCCTCAGGTTATACATCTTTTTCCATAGGAACAATTTATTCACCAGAGACTTAGATTGGTATAATGTCCCTAACTTGTCCCATAAAGCCTTCGCCATAGCTTCCCTTGATATATTCAGTAATATTGAATCCGAGACACATAATCGTATTGTGCTCTTTGCCTTCTGATATAGCTTCTTCCATTCTCCATCGGACGCTACCATTGGTTTAGTACCTGGATCTACCATGATCCACTGATCTTTATCCACCAACATTTCGTCCATATTGAGTTTC
Source organism: Pinus taeda (assembly GCA_000404065.3). Lineage (NCBI taxonomy): Eukaryota > Viridiplantae > Streptophyta > Pinopsida > Pinales > Pinaceae > Pinus > Pinus taeda. The sequence continues at coordinate 21,145 of APFE031450273.1, read as the reverse complement.
CATAACTCAAAACTCAGACCATTAAATTTCTCGATCTCTATTTTTCCACTGCTTGCCAACTTCTTTCACCACCAGAATCGATCCCGTAGATCTCCCACTGAATAGGGTCTACCACAGGCCTGAGTGAAACCCCTCAGCAGCAAAGGCATCCCCTTAAAGCCAAAATAGCTTTGATAACAAATGTAGGTTTTAACCCCATACAGAAATTACTTGCATGAGAATTCTAAAACACAGAAAATAAACAATGAGAGAGCATAACACATGAAACACATATACACAGAGATTTTCCCCTGAATCCCGAAACCAAGACTACCAGCTTGATTTTTCATTATATTCCTTTCAATGTTACAATACATATTTATACATGCAGAGGCATCCAATAGCATGGAACAAAAACTATCGCATCCAAAACCATGGACCGAAAACCATCGCGTCCAAAACCATGTGTGAAAAACATGCACAAAACCATAGGTAGGTCTGCCCAACCTAATATAGGGTCCAAAAACCTATATTAGTGGGGTTACCTGCACCACTCAAACCACCTGTGAGTCCCCCCACTATGCAATCAGCGCAATGAAGGGGGGGCTCTGCCCCCCTTCTAACCCCCAGTTAACTACGTTGGTTAGTCGTGGAAAGAATATAACACAACCCAACATTGTGATAATATAGTTGCATATTATTTCTCAGAAGAAAAGGTATATAAAATGAAATGATTAGAAAAAAATCAGGGTTGCTAGTGAAGGAGCATTTATTATTACTTGCTTAATTAGATCAAAGGCTTCATGCTCTGTATGTCCCCATTTTAAAAGACAATTTTTCTTAATCATAGATTGGAGTGGTAAAACAATTCGTGAAAAGTCAGGGACAAGTCTTTGGACAAACTTTATCTGACCTAGGAAAGATTGCATGGATTTCTTGTTATGAGGTAATCACTGTCCATAAATTTATGTTATCCTATCAGGTTCAATGTGAATTCCTTGTTTGGATACAATAAATCCAAGGATATTTCCTTCACTTAAAGAAAAGAAATATTTCTTGGGGTTGAGAGAAATTCCATACCTCTGACAATGCTTAAAGATTTGTTTTAAATCCTTTAAATGATTACCGTGCCTTTTTGAGTACACAGTTATATCATCTAAATAACAAAAATTGCAAAGAACACTCAATATAAAACAAGCATAATTGAAAAATTTAAAGGAACAAGTTTCTAATAAAGAATTTGAGGAAAAAGAGAAAAAGCATTAGAGTAAAATAGATGAATATAAAGCCAAAGCTGATAGTTTTCTTCCATAAGAAAAAGAGAGAAATATTGATGTATATAAAATTATGTTTTTTGAAACAAAAATTATTGAATTAGATGAAAAAATTAAAAACCAACAATAGGAGAAGGAACAAATTTTGTAGAATTGGGCCAATAAAATTAAACAAAAAAATGGGATTATTGAAAGTGTCCAGTCGATATTAAAGGAAAACAAAAAAGAACCACAGTCCTTGAAAAAAACATAGAAAATACTCTATCGGGAAAATCCACACTAATTGGTGCAAATAATAAAATATAGGAAATTATGAAGGAAAGAATCATCATGATTAGACCTTATTTGAATATTCCACTTCACCATGAAACATTTATCGTTGCTAATGCTCACCTATACATGAAGAACATAACTCTTATAGTGGATGAAATGTTGAAGGAGGTTGGAAAAATTGTTAATTGTTTAAATTCAGTTGAAAAATAAGTTACTAAATTCTTAGATTTTCATGTCAAAGTAGAATGGATTTTATTAGTTTTATCAGTTAAAGAAAGGAAGAAATCCATGAACGAAATTAATGTTGAAATCATAAAAGATAAATAAATCATCACAAAATTCAAAGAAGAATGGGATATATTTAAAGGTTTGAGAGCCCATCCTTTTGGACAAAATCAATTTGGCATATATCATAAGAAAAATTTCAAGATGTGCTCAAGAAGGCTCAAGAAGATCAAGGATACACTTTAACTGGTAGTGAAGAAGCAATTTCTTGGAAAGTATTGGTAAATTCTCCTTGTAGGGATTCCAATGTATTAGCTCTTTTAGATAAGATGATTCAACAGTTGCGAACCCCTCCTTGTCAACTTCAGCTAGAGCTTGGCATAACTTATTTAAAATTCAAGAAAAAACAATGGTTACCCCCAGCTAAATGTGAAAAATTTATGAAGTTGAAGAGATATTTTACTCAACGGGCCATATTTTCTCTAGTTATACATGGTATCAAATCTGTCCAATCTTTGCATTCAGTGATTGAGGAAGTTGTAGAGGTAGAATAATAAGAGGCATTCGTAGTTTTCTAAAGGCCTAAGAAGAAAAACATGAGGACTACAAAAGGCTTGATGAGTGATAATTTAGTAAGAGGAAAAACCAAAGTTGCTAAATAATATTCAAAGCATAAAAGTATACCTGGCAAGTAATTTATTTTATAATATGTAATGTAATTTTTAATTATATGATAGTAATGTAGGAATTTTTATGAAAACTCATTTATAAAGACCTTAATTTTACTTTTAGGGGGTTTGATTTTTGAAGGGGGGAATTTTATTTGAATATTCATAGCAGACACACTATGTTAGCCTACTCATGATGACAATACAATTTTATTACGTACAATTATGATTAATGGTTTTCCTTTTAGTGATTCATGTTTTGTTAATTTGTGTTGGTATATTTTGGTGCACATGAATGATTAAGAATTTTTCACAATATAATTTATATTTCATTTCAGACATGTTACTTAATTTATTTCTTTCTCGATACATTATAGGAAGGTTTAAGTCAATATTTTTGAACGATCCCTTGTGGGTTGGAATTATATTGATAGAGAATGTTTTATGATTTCATTACATATTTCTTTTGAAATACAAATACATGTCAGTGATATATGTTTTATTTTGGGCTTGGCAACATTTGGAATGTGTGCCCCTTTTAAGACCTATGTGAAGGTCTAATTGTGATGGTTAAACACGAGTACTTAGTAACTAATATATGACATGATTAACATAGAGAGAAGTTATAAAAATTCGTAATGAGTGAATTGCGACCATAATTTCTATTTACTTGCTCTATAGGCCATTAGCCATGTGTTTATCATGCACTTTTTAGCACCCAAATTGCCAATACATATCTGATTACTTCTAGGGTGCCGTTATGAAATATTCTCTTCAAAGTTCTTTCCTATTCCCTACCCACAAGATCCTGGGTCATCATTCTACTAATTGCATCATGTCATCCATATTCTTGAGTTGTACAGTGACATCTACCATACAAGAGCTTATTAAGATGGTGATCACCTATTATTCTTGAAGTTGTGCAATGACATCTACCATCCAAGAGCTTATTAACATATTGAGCACCTCTTGCACCTCTATTTTAAGAGTAAGAAGTAACTAGAAAAGCTCTTCTTGAATGAAGGGGCAAGACTCACAATATCTTTACTAGGTAAGTTGTGTGTCCTTCCTTCTACATGCAAATGCTTAAAGTGCTCACATGATATATATTACAACCCTATAACTCTTAGTCCCAAAGCTCAAAATGTGGATAAGAAACTGGACATTTTGTGATATCATGACAATTAGCTAACTGTATTAGAAATTATTTTCACACTATAATTTTAGAGATTTTGTTATGAGATGCTAATTGTTTTGAAATATGGAGTATTGGGGTCCAATTTGGTGAGATATCTTTGTCATATAGTTCATGATACTTGTTTCTTTACAATTTACCAATCTTTGGATTTACAAAATCTATCCATATGACATCTACATTATTCATATTTGTTTGTGTATCTTTTTCATATTCCGTCAACACTATTAACAAGGAAATCCTCTATGTTGTAGTTTCATGCATATAGCTCAATGAGAACATTATATTTTATTAGAATTTTTGATGGAAACCTCATTGTTTCTTCATATGGTTCATAACCTATTTCCTTACTTTCATTTTCGTCAATTGCATCATGAACTATAAGTTCTTCATTTACATGTATCAACATTTTTTCATTGTGATTTTGTACATCTTTGTTCCTATAAAATAGGTATGGAAATAATGGATCTAGTGGAGAAATTCTATGGAAATTATTATTTACATATTCTATCTCTTCATCAGATTGTTGATTCACCCACATATTATTGAGGATTTGAATAACTTGTTTGCATTTTTGAAGCATTTTCATATTATATTTTCTCACAATGGTGCCTTATTTAATCATATATATTAAAAATTTAATACAAATTAAAATTGATCAACTTTAATCTGCATTATGCAGCTTTTCTATGTTGCATTTGTGTGACACTTTGAGGAAATTGTTGTTGTGGGAGAGTATATGTGTTCATTTATAAACATAAAAATTAATGTTTCAAACCTTTTTTGCTAAGTTGAGTTGACACTTTCAATCATGGCTGATGATATGTATGCCGCATGGTAGGGACATGTGGCAAGTGGAAATCTACGATGGAATATCGATTTAACTGAAATTAGGTAACACGTAGCATCGTTGTCGAGTGAAACATAGCCTATAATAGGCATGTGGTACTAACTTGGATCTTGGTGGAACACCATAATGAAACTTATTCCCTAGTGTAATTCCATAGTGTAACATTTAGAATTCAAAACGTTTGACGAGAGTAAAAACTTAACAAAATCCATGGGATGAAAACATTTCGTGTTATATAACGAAAATGTTCATGTCCCACCACAACTTTTGGTGTAAACTTTAAAACCTACCGAAAAAGGCATGGGGTGTGACTGAAGGGAAGGGGGATATGAGAATATTCATGGAATTTAGTGAATAAGTTTGATATTGAGCTATAAAGGTTTTGTAAATGTTTTTTTTGGATTCTTGGCATGCTAAATAGAGGTGTGGGATGAGAATTTTTATGATAAATTTTAGGAATTTTTCCATTGTGCCACGTTGATTTTGAAAAGTGTTTATTTTCAAAGTTGAGTATGATAGTTTGGGTTTTCCAATATTTTTAAAGGAAAAAATAATTACGATAAATGGGTTTTCTAAAAAGGAGAAAAAATAAAGAACGATGACATGATTTAAATGACTGAACATCTTAATGGAAAAACAAATAATAATTTTTCAATAAATAAACACAGCTCAATGTCCATATTAGTATATATTGTTAGGTGATGGTGGTGCATGAATGCATCTAGTTTCAATGCTAGTAGAAGCTCTCACCAGTGCTATCACAAAATTCAATTACGAGAGGTCGAGAGGTTGAGGTCATGGTAAGAAGTCTCAAGAAGCTTCATAAACTTATTCCACAACTAACCCTTCTTGTATCATGTGCGAACATCCACCCATGTATATAATGAATATTCAACCACCTCTCCTTGATCCATGCTCTAGCAAGTCAAAATCTATGTAATTGACCTCCAAATCTACTTAACACTAATAAAAAGGCCAAGTGAAAAAATGCATTGCATGTATGGAATGCATACCAATCCCTTTGAATACAAGTATGAAGAGGTACCACGAAATTGGAAATGCATAATGATCAATTCATATTTATAAGAGAATGGGTAAAGTATTGCATAGATAATCGTACTCATGATTTGGTATCTCTCAATTTTCTTGCTTTTCTTAACATATATCCATTTAGGTCATGCCATCCGATATCTATATCTAAATGCTAGCAATCCATACCCATAGCTAAAACAAGCATAAATACCTAATGTAATAGCTACCTAGTCTCCTAAATGATGAAATCTCACTTGTTAATTATGCAGTAAATGTAGTCGAAGAACTGGAACCAATGAAGAAGCAAGACTACTAAATGACTAGAAGGAGTGTATTGCAAACTTATGAAACTCATGATATGGAAGAGCACATAGGTATGTTGTACTTTTCCATTCCATGTCCATTTTCAATGAAATAGTTGTATTTTTCTTATAGTGAAGTGATACAACATAGTGTATTAAAAAGTATTTGAAACACAATTGCTAAAGCATTAATGGAAAATTCTATTCTACCCATAAAAAGAGGAAATATAGATGCAATACTAGAACACCATATTCTATTTCATCTAAAACATTTCACCTATGATGTAGGAGATTGTCTATTTTACGCTATACAAATTCTTTTGCGTTTTAGATACACGTTGTGTTGTATCTTTCCTTCTCATAGTTCTATTACATTTTATATACATGTCAAATTTTCCAAATAATTATTTGGGTTATTTGGGACATTGAAGTAGTTAACCAAGTGCCATATATAGAAGAATCCTATAGAAAGCATACTAGGAGAAATGATGGATAATTTTGAAAACGTGAACATAGATGAAGATACCACACAAATTAATAGAAAACTTATCAATAAAAACAAAAAATCATGTTTATCATTGCATCAAATCAAGAAACATATAAGAAATAAGGATCTTGAACAAAGAAATATAATCAAGAAAGAACATTTATTGTTGCATTGTTGCATTGATGCTCCCAGGTAGTAGTGGGAGCATCAAGTTATTAAAACAATAAAAAAAAAAGACATAATTCAATGCCTTCAAATAAACCTAAATAATCTTTATGGATGTTGGGTTACATATTTGAGACAATAATTAAACAACAATATTTGAAAAAAATACAAGATGTACCAATTTATGATTGTGCCATATGAAATCAAACTTACTTTAAAAAATATGTGATAGAAATATAATCAAACAATGTTACCAAAAATAGGTACATATACAAAAAATAAAAAAGGCATTAGACAATGACAAAACTATCAAATTTGTAGTTCCAAAGCATATTATAGGCAATACAAAAATATGCATAGTGAAGGAGCTATATGAATTGGAAGAAAGACTAATAACACCAATATTATTGTTGGGACAATTAATTGTTCTAAAGGATCAACTAACTATCACACATGAAACTATCAACCCGAGGCTTAGTATGTTTATTTCAAAGTTGCTTGCAAAGTATATACAAGAGATGGTTCTAAAATTAATGCTGGATAATTCTTTAACATAAAGAAAATTAACTAATATGAGATTAATTAATTCCTAACTTAATAATGCATTTAGAAAATATATCTTTAAGGCAAATTGTATTCTCTAAAAACCAGTCAAAAGAATTGATTTTTGGTCACTAATAAACAGGGAACAATAGTAAAACCTATAGAATGCTAAGTTGCTACCTAAGAAACAACAATTGCAATATTAAAGGAAAAACAATTGCAATATTAAAGAAACAACAATAGAAAACCGTATTCATGAAATAGGGAAGAAGGAATAGTGAGTGGAAAAGTAACACTAATATTAAAGCAACAAAAATACAGCCTCTAAGAAGCAATAGTAATGTAACATCAATTACAAATCAGATTTTAAAGGAACATCAACTACAAATTAGGAGTTATCAACAATATTGTAACTTTTAATATTATCTTTACTGAAAGGAAACACATGATTTACAACTAATCGTAGTAGATACATGAAATAAATGATCGATGAAAGAAGATAAAATGTGAAATTAATCATAAAAATGAAGACCATGCCTCGTCTAGGGGTGGGCCCAAACTACCAAAGTCAGACTGCCTTGTACAAAAGATCAGTACAACAGATTAATTATCAATAATGAAGATTTTTTATTAAAAACCTTCCATTATATCATGAAAACGATTATTGTCAATGCCTTTTAGCAAGATTATCTCATATATGAAAAGTTACAAAAAAATATTTTTCGGGACAACATCCATCCCTGTTTATATTATAGTCGAGGGAAACAAAATATTAAATTCTTTAAACAAAGAGCGATCCTGAGAATCTAAATATTCTCAAGATGCTCTTTTTTAGTTACAAATAAACTTATTATTGCCCAAACATATTTTTCTAAAAAGGAGTTATCTACCATGGTCAGTTGGAAACAACATCATACTAGCCCGATTTTACCACCGATAGTCTGGAAATAACATCAAGTATTGGATGCCCCTAATATGTTGAAAAATCCTTATTCCTAATGAATATTCAACCATGAATTATTAGTGTTTTTATAATCAAAATAATGCATATAAAAGGAAAAAAATAAAAATAAACTAATTCCTTATAAGTCCTAAATTATGCCACTTAATATATCATAAATATGAAAAAATACAAGAAAACAGAAATAAAACTAAAGAATAGGATAAGGAAATCATGATAATTGTGAGCCCCAACATCTCCCCCCAATTGACCTTTTTGCATGTCCTCATGCAAATAAATAATTAACATGTAGGATAGTTAAGGATTAGTCACCATAGGTTTCTTCTCCTCTTAGCCTGAATCCACTTCTGTTTTTAATTTATTAAAAATCAACGTACTTACCTACCTCTGAAAATTAATAATAAGACTGATAATAAGGAAGAGGACACCAAATCATAGGGAATCTATATCTACATCCCATCCAATTGATTCCATCTTCTAATACAATAGTAACATAAGCATGTAATTTGGAAACAACTTGTTAAAAATTGTATAGGCAAAAATGTTTCCTATTTTTAATTTCTTTGGATGACACTTGCCACCTTAATTTAGCTCTCTTGATAGCCTCATCTTTTATATCTTCCAAATGTTCCAATCTTAAGTTTAATACTATGCCATGAATCTTCTTAAGTGAGTATATGACACTAGGCTTTCTTAAAAAGGTGTTGTGGCTTCCAAATATAGCAAAGGAATTCTTTGGCTCACCTCTAACCCATAGATCAAAATTATGTTCATTTCATTTAAAGGTGCGATAAGATTTCTCCCACTATTTGATTTAGTGCAAACAATATAAAAGCCTGAAGTTGGACATCTCCAACAAATGGAGCAATATTTTCCATTAAATTTTTTGACAAAAGGAAGTTATGCATGTAGATTTCACATAGGAGATACCTTATTTGCTCATCTTTCTTATGAAAAATAATGATGAAATTCAGAATACTGGTGAATTCATAAGGTAGGCTACATTGTGTAGCCTTAAATATAAGTAGCAAACATTGTTCATCTAGAAATAGATCATAATTATGTGTTGGAGATCTACATGTTAGGATATCTCAAATAATAGAACAAATTTCATCCGTTTCCTCTGTGACCTTACGAATACATTCCTGCAATACCTGAATTTTCTTCATAACAACTCATAACTTTGCATTTGTTTCGTCTTTTGTTATTGTTAACATCTGAGTCATTGGAAATACTTCTGATATTCCCCTTGAGGAACTATTTCAAATAAAATTTTCAATTCTTTCCATGCTTGAGCTACCTTTGGTTCATGTTCTTCATGGCCTAAATTTGTTTGTTTAGGAGCTAATGAATTTTGAGCCATATTTTCTTTAGGGATTTCCTCTAATTTTTCAAAATATCGTGTTCCTTCCTCATCAAAAATTACTTAGATTAATTTTTTTTTAGCCGACTATTTAGGGGAGATTAAGGAGCTTTTCTCTTGATATAATTTAACAAATCTAGCTAATCTTCTCCTCTTTTTGCGGAAACAGGAAAAAAATGATGCCACTCATGTTGCAAAAAATTCTTGTGAGACATCTCCTATCATAGAGGTTTCATTTTGATCAGTTTCACTACCTTTCTAGCCTACTTATTGTCATCTATAGTATTTCCACGTGTTTAAAAAATTCCTTCACTTCCTAAGGGAATTTCTAGCTCATCCATAGGGTTTCCTAAAAATCCTTCCCAACTCTATTGCATTTGGTTTAAATTTTTCATGACTAGAAATTTATGCGTCCATGATAGCTGACTCCTTGATAGCGTCCATGTACTTTATACCATTTCTACCCTTCTGGCAAGAGGCCTGTTACTTTTGCTTCTATTTCTTCATTGACCTATATCTTCACATTCTTTACCATCATTACCCATGAATTCAAATTCTACATGAATTCAAGTGTAACTTCATTGTCAAGTCCCTGCAAACATCCAAAATAGTCTAGCCATCTTGAATGATTCAAAATACTAGGCTCATCTTGCATGGACTCCAATCGGGTCAGCTCATGTCGTATTGAATGTCCTCCCATCATTAGTTGTTCAAAAAGCAATGACTACAAATGGAAACAACATATCACAAAGTATAATATGGTAGCAACAATGCATATAGTATGGGAGTTTAGCGAAATTCAAGACATAACATGCAACAAACTCCTTCTCGCCCCCAATAAAATTTGAAGGTTTCCCACAACCATTGATCAACTTAATAAATACATGACAAGATTTTGTCATAATCAAAAGATAAAACCACATTGATGAATCAAAGGAAACTGATCCAGGTGGATGTTGGTGGCCACCCACCTATCCCATTTGGACCCCCACAACTGTCTCTTTCAGTCTTTTCAGTTTCCGTAATTGTAGCACAATTTACTATTTTT
>APFE031450265.1:0-14032 GCA_000404065.3 Pinus taeda | reverse complement strand
GAGGGAGTCATAACGGTCGAACCTTTACGTATACTGGAACGTAGAGTTCGACAGTTGAGGAACCGTTTGGTGGACCAAGTTAAGGTCCAATGGGATAAGTATAGCCCTGGATCAGCAACTTGGGAAAATACAGAGGACATCTGTCAGAGATATCCTAACTTATGTCCATTTTGAAGACCTTTACAATATGTTTTGTATATATTTACTTCACTACAGTCAGAGACTCAGAAACATTTTGAATAAATTTGTGTAAACATGAGACCTTATGACGTAATGTGTGTTTAAATTCCTGCTGGTACATGGATACCAAAATAATATGTTTAATTCCTGCTGGTACATGGATACCAAAACAATATGTGTGACTATATGACTAAATTATAAATGTTGAAGTAAAGTTAAGACCGTCAAATGATTTTACTTCGGGTAGAAATTAAACAAGTATAAATCTGTTTTATTTTATGCATGTCAAAACGAGCAACTGAAATAAAGGACAGGAAGTGAGTACACCTATAGAAAAGTCAGAATACATGCATAGGAAATAGACAAAATTCTGTTATATGTAGATAGTACATAAGTTATTTTGAATATGTTGATGCACATTTTACAAATGCTGGGTGAGTGTAAGATTACAGGTAAGCTGGCAGATAAACTATGATTGCAGATAATTGATCCAATTTTCGAGAGGGCCACGTGAAGACAGAACTCAGATTAGTTAAAGCTCAAAGTGATTCTATGATAGGGTAGTAGCCCTGATACTACTGGAGGGGTGGAGGTGTTACCCACCGTTTATCCTCCGGAACCTGGAGTCATGGGAGGACTGTGCGAGTCACGCTCCCCTAGACGTGTGATGATGACTGCCGGATGCCTACTGGGAATCAGGTCGGTATAGTCGACGCTGTTACCCTTGTGTTATGAATGGTTAGGTCAGTAAATTGACGCCATGGCATACTCTAGTAGAGGACGGATAGGATGGGAGCAGAAGAGATTAGGAAGGATAGGATGAGTTTGAATAGCTTGGGAACCTGGATAGAAAGGGGCATGTCCGTTAAAACCTTGAACCTGAAGCTCTAAACTTCGGGACGAAGTTTTCAGAAGGGGGGATGTATGTAACAACCCATCTAATTGACCCATTAATAAAAATGTTAAACTTTAGAATATATGAAGATGATATATATATACATAAAACTTTATGTTATATAGTTAGACTTTACAAATTATAAAAATTAAAAGATATATATATCATTAAATACTATAACATATTTTGAAATGTTAAAAGGTATATATATAAACATTTAAATATTATAACATAATTTATATAACATTAAAGTACATATATATAACATTAAACCTTATAACATATTTTATATAAACATTAAAGTATATATATATAAACATTAAACCTTATAACATATTCTATATGAACATTAAAAATACCATAACATGTATTTTAACGTGACCATGTAAAAACTATGATAACCAGCATAAAGGCTGGGCATCGATCATACCTAAATATCTGAAACTATTAAAGACTACCTACTGGAAATTTATGACAACAAATATCGCAGTGGATTGAATGCGAAGAGGCGGTGGCTGCAAGTGGGAGGGCGGCCACCGCCAGGAGAAGGGGAATAAATAGCAGAGGGCTGACCCGGGAGCAGGGGGAGGCAGAGGAACGAAAAACTCATTAGCAGAAAACCGAAGCAGAGATTTTACAGAAGAGCCTTTAGTGATCTGAGTTCTGGGCACGGAGGGACAGAGAGCCTCTGTGGAGAGCGTCTCTGGATCGGGCAACCAGGTTGCTCTGTCAGGTCGGGTGGTATTGGCCATCTCGAAATTTGATCGAAGAAGTACCAGTTCAGCAGCAGAATCATCAGTCGCAGTTGAGGTAAGTACAATTTAAATTTTTATGCTGTCTGTATTTCAGTTTCTAGAAATCTGGCTTCTGGTTGCTACAAAGTATACAGCCCACCACAACTTTCCTTGGCTTTAAGGCCTCTTTTCCAAATCTCAGGACCTGCGGTCCTTCTCCCATAGATCTGTGCATTATCACAGAGGTCTTGGTTCCTCTTTCTCCTCCCAACGAAGTAATTATAGTTCTGCAACCCTCCTCCTTCAACCTCTTTCCTGTAACTGAACTAGGCTTTTTGGCCTCCCCATGTATGCCTAAACTAGGTCTGCGGCCCCTCCACAGACCAACAAGAAACCCTTGTACTCTTGGCTGCTCAAATCCTCAGGAAACTCCACAAATTCGCTAAAGGGAAGAACCCTCCTTCTCTGTGGCTTCTTGGGATTCCTCCCTTGAGATGTCTCACACTTGGATGGTTTATCAAATGAGCCTCTCTCTTCCCTTCTTATAGTGTTTCATGAGGGCAACGACTAGCCCTCAAGGGGTTCCTTCAAGCCTAGACGACTTGATCTTTTTCATCATAAAACCCCAAATATCTTAAGGAAATTAATTATCTTTCATTTGATCTAGACCCTTCATGGTTGCCTTAGGTCCTCTTGGTCCTTTAAGGATGCTCTTCTTGCAACAATGAATAAACAAATAATATATCCTCTTGGTTTTGCACCCACACTTTGGGTACAAAACCCCATCGCTTGGGTACTTCGCCCACAAAGTCCTTTTGTGGTCAAACTTCTCACAAACCCAACACCTAGGGTTGTGGAGTACCTCCCAAGCTACACAAATCAACACTTTCATCTATGAGAGCCTTCACCGACTGTCCTCTCAATAGGTAAAGATCCCTCTCCCTTCTCCCAATTACACACTTCTTGCTGGGATCAAATCCTTTCGGCCCAATAACCACTTCACCAACAATAAAGTTAACTTCTAGTCCTCAACTTCCTATGGTCGAAACTGGAAATAAATTCTTCTCTAAACCCGATAGATACAATACTTTGTTCGCCTCTAGTATAACACATGATTCCATTTGAAACTCAATACTGCCAGTACCTTCTATTGCATACTTGGCCTTATCACCAAGCTCCAGATATACATCCCTAGGCCCCTTGGTCATGTTGGTGAAGGAGTCTCGAGATCCTATCATGTGACAAGATGCTCCACTATCCACAAACCAAACACCTCTTGTGACGGTTCTAAAAGGAAAGACACCAAGGCTAAGTTTTTCTCAAACTTTTCAGCCATCTCTTCCATCTATGTTGTCGTAGCTATCTTTCCCTTGCCCTTCTTCTTGTTTGGATATTGGATGGCAAAATGGTCCAACTTGTGACAAGCAAAGAACTTGACTGGTGCTTCTCCAGTCTGGTTCAGCTTAGCCTTCCCTTTTCCCTTTTTCTCTTGTGTAGCAAGAACAAGCTCATCTCTCTCCACTACCCTTTCATTGCCCTTCAATCAATGAGTTCTCCCAGATCTCCTTTTGGATGAAATCATCCCACAACTGACTCTAATTAGGCAGTTGTTTCCTAGCAAGGATCCCATCTACAAAGGTTGTCCAGTGCTTAACGCAACCCTTCAGAGCAACTTTCACCAACTCCACATCAATCACAGTTTCCCCAAAAATTGCAAGCTCATCACGAGCTTATTGGATCCTCATGAAGTAAAATGTTATGGTCTAAGATCTGTTCATCTTGATGCTACTTAATTTCTCCCGCGACACTATTTTCCTGTTTTCATTCGTGCTCTATTAAAGACTAGTCAGAGCTACCCACATCTAATGTTTGGTGTCCTTCCCTAAAGTGTGAGGAATTATGTGATCACTCACACCATCCAAAATTATGTTCCTTGCTTTCATATCGTTAGGATTATGCTTTGCTGCAAGGTTTGCTTATGAAGGAACTTGAATGTCTGTGTTCACAAGATCCCACAAACCATTCATCATTAAAATCATGGTAATTTGCTCCTTCGAGGAACTGAAATTAGCGGCCCCATCCAACCTATCTACATATCGCAAAGTACTTAGTGATGCCATCTTCATAAATCGACCACGACCACAAAACTCAACTACAAAATTTAAAAATAATTCTACTGCCGTAGAAAGGAGAAACTCACTACTACAAACCCTCGTGATCTCAGATCTCTCTCTCTCTCTCTCTAATTTATCTAGAAAGTTCTAATACCATGTTAAATTCCAAATACCAGCCCATATTTATTTTCTCATGACAATTAATTTTATTCCCAACAATTTATTTATTTAGCAAAATAAATTGTGAATTATCGAAAAATAAAATCAATGGTATTTTTAACTTCTATATATATATAGATATATGAAGTAGAATTTAAATTAGAAAGATCGAGCACACATTGCAAAAATAATTCACCCACAACGATTATTCATCATCTATTAATATGGAAAATTTGGGTTTTCGATCCACAAAGATACAAGGAAAAATACAACTGGAACCTGTAACTCTGCCCCCACAGAGCCTTGAGGGTTAGCTCAATTGGCCGAGTCCCCGATCACCGATTGCTGGGGTTTGTGAACCACATAATACAAAAAAAAAGAAGCTCGCCCCCCACAGAATGAATTCGGCCAGCTAGAAATTGGCCTCTGAAGGAAATTGGCTTGGAGAAATTCGGTCCAATCAATTTGCAGGCAAATCAACCCTACGTCTTCCCCAGAGCTGCTTTTGCACCTTAGGAAACTTGGCCTCCAACAAATCAGTGACTCCAATAAAATTGACCTCCTCTTCAACAACTTAGTGTTACAATTTCCACAACTTGGTCTCTTGGATTCACCCCCAAATTCTCCCGTACTTCTCCTTTGCACTTCAGTCTACTAAGCCACTTGCACTAGAGAAATCTCTCTCTCACTTCTTGTGACTCACTCTCTTGAGTTCTTGTTGTGTCTTCACCTCTTCATTAGCTTCTTTTATAATCTTTGTTAAGTCCAAATCCCTAACCCTAGTCTCCCTTCTAGAAGATCTTGGAGATCAATGGTTGAGATTATTTTTGTGTCACTGAAAAGATTAAATTATTTATCCTTAGAAAATAACTTAATAGTCCATAGTAATTAATGGACTTTAATTATTGTACTTTTCCTAAGTTAGAATTAGGAAAGAAGACATAAATCACTTACTCCACCAAGCAAGCACCTAAACAGGCAATAAATCATATTCTGCATGCTAAGACACCAAGCCTATGTAGAAGACCTTTTGAAGCTACCACGTGTTTCAACAATCCCACAAGTGGGAATATTGTTTTTCCATCTAAGATTGGGGCTGGCCCTGGCCTAGACTCAGCTATCTATCTATCTATCTATATATATATATTCAAAGTTTCAAGCTCTTTTTGAAATTTTAAGTTTCTCTCCTTTAAATTTAAAATGTTTGAGGTTTTTCATTTACTATGTTTATGGGAATGAGATTCAGACTTTTGCCTTTGCCAAGTTATTCATGATTTTGGTTTAAATATGTGATGTTTACATCTC
This sequence comes from Pinus taeda, assembly GCA_000404065.3. Lineage (NCBI taxonomy): Eukaryota > Viridiplantae > Streptophyta > Pinopsida > Pinales > Pinaceae > Pinus > Pinus taeda. The sequence continues at coordinate 8,645 of APFE031450265.1, read as the reverse complement.
ATCTAATCCAAGACCTCCTTTACACATGAAAATCATATTGTGCATAATTTTCAAAAGAAACAATTATTTATTGTCATAGTCAAGAGCATATACACGCACTCACATCTAAAGAAATACTCTGTCAATGCTAGTTCAATACTCATTTCTTCACTTACATTTGATAGTTTTCATAGGAACATCTCCTATCTGTTGTCAGAAATGGAAAAAAGTGACAATATATGCAACACATCTTGTATTTTTTCTGTTCCCATCTCCATTTTTTGCTTCATAAATAATCAAAGATCATTTTTCATTTTGGATGTAAAACAAATTATCTGTTGTCATTACATATGGTATCTAGTTGGAGGAAATACAACTTTCTAATTAGAATATTAGAGAAATAGGATATTTGAATATTCTTTGATAATCTGTTTCTTCTATCTTTTGTTGTGAAGTTTGTTATTTTCCGTCGAGGTATTGGGATTGACCACACCAGTGGTTACTTTATTATGGAGAAGGTGGATATGCTTCTTTCTCGAGCTTGGGAATGGCTACTTCTGTGGACAGGGTAGGCAGCTAGTGTCTGGGCATGATTTATAATGGATACTTAGTAGGATTGAGAAAGTTTCTTGAAACATTGGATTGGATTTCAATTGGGATCTAATTTATATGAACATTAATTTTGATTTGGTAGTTTGTCATTTCTTACTTCACCTCCTTTTCATAAACAGACTTGGATATTTATTTATGAGAACCTCCACCGATAAAGATGAAACGATTGTGCGTTCGGGCTACCAGATGAGCTTATCGCTTTCCCATTCTATAAGAAACAGAGGGTCCACAGAAGTGAACGAGAAAGTTGGAAACCTATTGGGCAAGGATCTTTATGTTGAGCGCATACGATTAGAGAACATGAAATGCAGGTGATGATTAATGTTAAATGAGTTCGTTTTGGCATGCTATGTTATTGTGTGTAGCTTATAGTTGTAAAGATGAAGGAAACTATGTTGATTACGTCATCCAAAATGAGCACCTGTGACTTATTCTCATTCAATGCTTTGCAGTTTGAGAAATTTATTTGGAAAAAACACAATTCAAGAGCCAACATTTGAGCAGATGATTATTATATACAGGTAACATGTTCATCATGAACTACTTTCAAAAACAAATAATTTTTTGTAGGACGTTTTCTCGTCTTTGTACTGTGCCGAAGTATTAACTATTCATGTACCTTGAGGGTTAATAGAATCTAAATATTTTTGGCTTTATTGACCACAATAAATTTTGTACCTATCTTGGTCCACAGTTTTAAGTTATTAGAGACATAGATGATAGCTGGAAACTTGGGAAACTTTCTTCCTAAAAGGGATGAAGCAAAAGCTGTCCAGCATAGTTTAGCACATGACTGTAATGTTAGTTTGCTGGAAACATGTTAGCCAGGAAAGCACTGCTGTTCAAAGGGCCCAAAGTGAAATTTGTCTGGAACAGATAGGTATAATTCTTTATGTTATTGGCTTTGCAGGACAACAACACCTCACAGTGACATATTTCAATCTGTTGATAGGAGTATCCACATTAAACACTATAAGGACATTCCCATGGCAGACATGGAGATGATTCTGGTAAGATTTTGGAATGCATTATGAGATAAACCATAACAAAAATGCATTGAGAGACTAAAACTCAATAAACAAATTTGTGCAGCCAGCAAAGACGAATCCAGGCTTGACACCCCTGGACTGGATCCAGTTTCTTATTTCGGCCATCGTTGGTTGGGTAGGTCTTAATAGTCTTTGTGCATAAAATGGTATGGACTAACTACACATTATGCTTGTATAGTTGACATGTAAAACTTGTAATTTTACATCGGACAAGTAACTTCTTGCAGGTTGCCTTGATTGGTTCTTTTGAAATGCCTGGAAATTTTTGTGTTGCATTTGCAATTTCAAGTGCACTGGTTGGCTATTGTACAAACATTTACTCTATGTACGTTTTTCTATTCTCAAAGGTTAAAGCCATCTAATCTTGCATTGTTTAAATAATTCTCATATATTTTATCTACTTCCCAGTTCTTGCATTTCAATTTCACATGTTATAGGGTAATTTGACATGTTATCAACTTGTTCAAACATTTTAGTCAAAGGCACATGTCCTGTACTCTAGCATGCGGAACACATAGCTGACATGCTGAACTCTTTCGTGTTTACTTTTGGTTTCTTGCAGTGATGAATAGAGACCTACCATTGCACCATCAGTTATATTGAATTGACATAACATACATTTACAAACATTTTTAATTTCACTATTGCTTTTCTTATGATTGTTCCTTAGGTTACTTGTGCTTTTGACTTATGAATTCTTTATCACAAAGCTAAGTGAAAATGAAATGTGTCCTAGAATGATATGCCAGTGCCTTCATTTTTGTTGATACAATTGTAATAAACTCCATATTGTTACCCACACTTGTTCAAACTTTTTGCAGTTATCATATTTAGCTATTTTTTAATCCTGTTTGGCAGCCTCAACTTATCATGTTAGTGGGACATGCTTCAACTTTATCCTTTGAATCTTTGTTGTTTGTTCATCTCAATGGACTTTTTCCCTCCATTCAACCTTGAACAAACATTATTTCATTTCCAGCAGTGATTTTCCCCCGTTTGTATTGCTTCAACATGACGATGGCAAGTGTTTTGTTTACAACAAAAGCATCTGCCTGTATGTCTGGTTATTTTCATACATAAGCAGCTAGTTGTTCACATGTAATTATTGGTCCATATGCATGGAGTTGATCACATGTAAGAACTAAAAAAATGGTTTGAATATTTACTATGATTAGATTTGATGATGCCCAAATAATCCCAATTAAATGATGGTGGGGCATTAGAAAAGATAATTAGAATGATTCCACCAAATAGCTCATAAGGCACCATGCTTTCTAAGATTGTAACATCCTGATTTTCAGTTTCCTCTATAGTACAGTCAAGATGGATTTTCATAGTACGTGATGGCCAGGTCACAGGAGCAAGATTACGTCATCAGGGGTCCTTGAGGGGTTTTGAGAAGTTTTTATGGGATTCGATGGCATTCGCTTGGCATATTCATCATCATGAGTAGTTCACACAACTTGTTTTTGGTTCTGTTGCTTTTTGATAATTCTCATAAAACGACATTATTTAATTTTTAGATAACAATGGTATGTTCTATGCTTAGCACAATTTATTTCAGTGTTCCTTTAGCAGCCTAATAACAATTTCCAACTATTTCTAGTAGCAATCACATTAACCATTAATCACATTGATAGTTAATGCAAAAGAACATTAAAAAATTTTGCAAAAGACAAGCCAAGACAAGAGAACACCAGATTTGGCGGATGCCAGGGAAAAACCCAATGTGGGGAAAAACCCTTTGATCAAATCTTCTTATTATTATTCAATAGTTCAACAGAGAGAGAGAGTACAAAAGTCAAATTGATTAGCCCAATACAAAGTCAAATCAGCCCTGTCAAATTTTGCAGTCAACTACAGTCAAACTTCAGTCCTAACCAAAAAGTCAATTTTAGTCAAAACAATAATAAAACACCTCCTTTGAAGCTCGGTCAAAGGTGCTGATTTGGGGTAGCATCATATGTGCTCTAAGCCTCAAATTTTGTAGGGAGGCTTAGGCACATCCATTCCAAAGAACCCAAAAACTGTTTTGGGAAATTCTCCCAGAGACAATTATAGTAAAATAATTAATATTTTTAATGGAGTTCCTAAGTCTAAACTTAGGAAAATTAAAATTTTAATGGGTATTAATCTAATTGTGGGTGAATCTTCTAGATAAAGACGAAGATCAAGTCAAAATGATCTGAGTCTTTGATTAGGAGTTAATCTAGGCCGTTGGTTGTCCAACAAAAAGATATAAGAAGGGGCTTGAGGGTCATTTGGAAAATACACCAAGAGATCAAGAGATCGAATTTCTGAAGTGAGAAGTTCTTAGGAAAAAATTCTGATCGAAGAGATCTTTTGCAGTAGAGGGGTAGGGACAGTGTTATGGAGGAAGATTTCTAGATCCGGAGAGGCAGTAGCAAGAGGCTGAGTTATTCCCAGTGCAGGAACGCGCGAGTGAAGGAACGTGAGGGAAGGAACGTGTGAGTGCAAGAACTCATGAGTGCAGGAACGCGTGAGTGCAGGGACGTGCGAGTGCAGGAACTCATGAGTGCAAGGACACGTGAGTGCAGGACCACGAGTGCAGGGACGTGTAAGTGCAAGAACGCGCAAGTGCAGGAACGTGAGTGCAGGCAACACGAGTGTCGAGGTTGCTTAGGGAATATCTGTGCCATATTTTATTGCTGTTTGGATTGCTAGTTGGGCATCCATAGATGTACTCAAATTTCATTGCTGCATAATAAAATAAAACCCTCACTGATGCACCGGTTTTCCTAAGTTTGGTTTTTCCAGGGGACATTTGTCCAAAAATAACGGTGTCCTATGTGTTTGTATTTCCTTGCTCAGTTTCTATGTTTCAGAATCATATTTAACTTGGTGTAGGCTACTTCAGTAATTTACTTCAATGTTTCAAGAAGAAATTTGAAATAAGTTTGTAATGTAATTTACGATCTAGGTGAAGTAGATTTAGTTGGTTGCAGTAGGATTCCTAAGATTTTAGATCTAGGAATTTTCACATGGTATCAGAGGTGTGAATGTGAAACAGGAAGAACAAATCTAACACTGAAGCAAGGGCCAACTTGCTGCAGCAAGTAGCAGTTTGAATCCCCTGAGGGATTGTGCAGTTCTAGTCAGGGGGGCTATATTTTCGTGGGTGTCTCTCTGAGTGAGCTGACAGACAGGTAATATTATCGGATCGATAATTTGCCAAAGCAGAGGGAACCACGCGGAGCATTAGCGCAAAGTTAGAGGGACGTAGTTTTCTACAAGCTGAGTGCTGGGCAGAAAAGCCATCGGAAGAAGGAAGTAAATCGCATAGTGAGGGAATACTTCCTCAGTGATTTCTTGCCGAGGAAATCAATATTTCTCATTTGTTGAGCCGCAGAGGAGCAACAAACTCACCAACTCCATTAGGGAGTGCGTAAGCCAACCTAGAAGCAACGCAGTAAGGAGAAAGAGGGAGTTGTTCGATAGCTTTTAGAGGATATGGAAACCAGTGGCTTGAGGGATCAGAACAAGTTGGATGGAGCTTCCAACTACGTCATCTGGAAGGCTAGAATGTCCTTCCTTCTAGATGAGCATGCCCTCAAGATGTATGTTGATAGTGTGGTAGCTGTCCCCGCAGATGTAGATCCGCTGAAGAAGTACACAGATGAAATGGAAAAGGCCAAGAGGATGACCCTGGATGGAGTCAAGGATCCCGTGGCGTGCCCGTTGCTAGTAGAGCAACTGCTAAAGAGATGTGGGATGCTTTGGCGACATTGTATCAAGGATCTTCTGAGCAATGGAAGATGTACTTGGAACAGAAGTTGAGATTTGTGCATTTGCAGAAGGGAGAACGTGTGGATCCATTCCTCACAAAGCTGAAGGAGACTTGTGATGAGTTGTCGGCTGCAGGGCATACACCTCAGGATTCAGAGTTAGTGAGATTGGCTCTACATTCTGTCTCAGATGAATGGCAAGTCTTTGTCCAGAGTATCCTGGGCAGAGCAGCATTGCCAAATTGGGATGAGATGTGGGCAACTCTAAAACAAGAAGAGCTAAGGAGAGACCTAGTCCAAGTCAAACTTGATGGAAGCAGGAGAAACAGTGGGTCGAAGCCCAAAGTAGAGGAGGAGGATAACGCAGCCCTTGCATCGAAGGGGCAACAGAGACGAAAGAAGGACGTTTCCAAGGTGAAGTGTTTTAGATGTGGCGAGATGGGCCACTATGCATCCCAGTGTCCCGTGAAGAAAAAAGACAAGGATGAGAAGCACAATCCTAAGGTTGCAGCCACAAAGATCGAATAGGAGTAGGAGTTCGCCATGACAACCAAGATACCTCCAAGACGGAGGTGGACTGATATAGAACTATAGTTCAATAGAGCTACAGATGGGCAGGATCCTTGAGGAGCCCAACTCTTGGATCATCACCTTGCTATGGGAGCCTATGATTAGTAGTAACAGGATGGTGGAGTTTTCAGTTGGTGCCATGGAGTGTTGGGGCAACAGATGCAGTAGTTAGTAGCGCCAAAACTTGAGCAACGCAGAGCAGAGAGGCAACAGTGCATGGAGGCACAGTGCAGAGCTTTAGCAGCATAGTGGCTTCAAAAGATAGCTTGCGACTAGCAACAGTCAGGCTTTTAGCACCGAGGTGTATCCATGGGATACTTATCCAATTTTGGATGTTTTTCAGTTGCTTCTCTCAGCAACTGAGTTGCAGTTTGAATGCAATGTTAGTAGTGGTAGTGCTAACGGCATAGCAAATGCACATTTGAGAGGGAGCTGTAGTAAGTATGTAGCATTGGCAGTGGCATTGTCAAAGGAAGCAATACAGTAGTAGCAGCAGTGCAGTCCTTGGTGGACAGCATGTCAGACATTAGCGCCGCAGAAGACGATGCTTCCCAGTTAGAGCAATACGTAGTAGTAGTATATTGCTAAAGCACATTCCTCGCTAAGAGAGAGTGTTGATTTGGGGTAGCATCGAATGTGCTATATGCCTCAAATTTTGCATGGAGGCTTGGGCATATGCATTCCAAAGAACCCATAAACCGTTTTGGGAAATTCCACCCAGAGACAACTATATTAAAATAATTAATATTTTTAATGGAGTTCCTAAGTCTAAACTTAGGAAAATTAAAATATTAATGTGTATTATTCTAATAATGGGCGAATCTTCTAGATAAAGACGAAGATCAAGTCAAAATTATTTGAGCCTTTGATTAGGAGTTAATCTAGGCTATTGGTTTTCCAACAGAGAGATATAAGAAGGGGCTTGAGGGTCATTTAGAAAATACACCGAGAGACCAAGTGATCGAATTTTTGAAGTGAGAAGTTCTCAGGAGGAAATTCTGATCGAAGAGATATTTTGTAGTAGAGGGGCAGGGATAGTGTTAATTTTAGGTATGTTCTATGCTAGTGCAAATTTACTTCACTTTCTTTTCCACATTAGCAATCACATCAGCATAAAGTAAATTGCAGATAGAACATAAATATAAATTGTAGAAGACAAGCCAAGACAAGAGGACACAAGATGTGGTGCTAGCTAGGGACAAACCCCAATGTGGGGAACCCTTGATCAATTCTTCTTTTATGTTCTTCATAGTTCAGTAGAGAAAGTAAGAGAGATAGTACATTTACAATAGAAGTCAATCACTTTGACTTTTGATATCAGCATGAGATTAGTTGAAGACATATTGCTTCAACTGATTCTCTAAGGTGACTTGTTCACCTATCATAGTGTTGCATCTCGTCTATTTGCTGCACATTACTGTGTGACACCTTGCTGTACTGTCACATGTGTTGAACCTTGATGACTAAGCTGCTCTCATCTTCATGCTGCATCTTCCATGGTCTTATTCATCGTCAAGCTGCCTATGCTCATGATCTCATTCATCATTATGCTGCCCATGCTCATATCATCATGCATCATTATGCTGCCCATGCTCATATCATCATGCTGCTTATTATGTTGCCCATGATCTCATACATCATGCTGCCTTCCTTCGGAGACAGTGCTTTGGCTGTTTCGGCAGTTCCTGGTAGTTCCGGCTTTTCCGGCAGTTTCGACAGTTCCAACATTTCCAGCTTTTCTGGCTTTTCCGGTATTTCTGGCTTTTTCGACGTTTCCGACATTTTCGGCAGTTTCAACTTTTTTGGATTTTTCGATATTTCTGGCTTTTGTGGTGTTTTCGGCTTTTCCAGCTGTTCCGGCTTTTCTGCAGTTCTGGTTTTTCTGTCTTTTCCAGCTTTTTCGGCTTTTCCAACAGTTCCAGCTTTTCCGGCTTTTCTGGCAGTTCCGACAGTTTTGGCTTTTCCTTAGGATCTCTCATCCTACTAAAACCCAAAGACAAGTAGAGAGAGGAAGAGATCCAAGTGTGTGTAGAAATGACTTGAAGTTCTCTTCTATTTATACTAAAATGTAGAGGTTGAATAGACATGACTGTTGGGCTTCTGAGCCTACATAAGTTGCTGGCCGACTTAACAATTTGTCCATAACATAAATAAAATTCATAACTTCATAAATACTTATCGGAATCAGATGATCTTTAGATCAATCCTACACCTCTCAATGAGAGGAATCCAATAAAAATATCAGCTACCATAAATAATATGACCCACAAGGAGTTTGGCCCTAGTTGCCAATTTTAACACTCCTCTCAACTAAGGAGAACTTCATCTGTTGATCCATATGTCGAACTGTAGTATCTCTGCGATCAGTGCCCTGCACTGCACTGCTTAGCTCTGCTCAACTCTGCTGGCTCTGCTCAGCTTTGCTGGCTCTGCACAGCTCTACTGGCTCTGCTTTGCTCTGCTCAGCTCTACTGGCTCAGCTCTGCTCAACTTAGCTCTGCTGAACCATGAAAAAGAAGAATTGATTGAGAATGTGTCATACCATTCTCCATTGACCTGAAGTTAGTCTCAGAGTGTGTGCCACTGGTCCTAGACCAGTCCTCAACCGATCCGAAGTCAGTGTCATAGCAGGTACAACTCCTACCACTGGTCCCAGACCAGTACTCTACTGACTCGAAGTCAGTCTCGG